>CAUYON010169559.1:0-21762 GCA_963573935.1 Arctocebus calabarensis
TTTTATGTCTTGTGAAGCTGCTTCATCACTTTCGGGGATCCCTATGAGGTGAATATTGGTTTTCTTTGAGTTATCCAAGAGCTCTCTGAGAGAGTGATCTGTTTTTGCCTTCCATTTCTCTTGCTCTTTGGAGGTTTGAGAAAGTTCAAAAGCTTTGTCTTCCATGTGTCTTTTGGAAGCTTTGTCTTCCAAATCCTTTCTTCTGCTTGCTCCATTCTGTTACTGAGGGATTCTACTTAATTTCTCAGATCTTTAAGGGCTGCAACTTTTTGTCTCAATATGCCAAAATCTTTGGTCATTTTGTCTTTGAGTTCGTCGAATTCTTTTTTTTTTTTTTTTTTGAGACAGAGCCTCAAGCTGTCGCCCTGGGTAGAGTGCCGTGGCATCACAGCTCACAGCAACCTCCAATTCCTGGGTTCAAGCGAGTCTCTTGCCTCTGCCTCCCAAGTAGCTGGGACCACAGGTGCCCGCCACAACGCCCGGCCATTTTTTTGGTTGCAGCCATCATTGTTGTTTGGCGGGCCCGGGGGCTGGATTCGAACCCGCCAGCTCAGGTGTACGTGGCTAGCGCCTTAGCCCGTTGAGCCACAGGCGCCGAACCTGATTCCAGGTCTTAATGGTAGTGGAGAGTGTATTTCCAGAGCAGACCAGCCCCAGCACCCCGTGGGTGGGATCAGGCACTCATCATGTCTCTCTCTGGCAGAGCTGCGTTCCTTCAGGTATATCTTCAGCTCATCTTCAAGTTATGTTACCTGTCACTCTTGTGTACACATGCTCTTAGTTAACCAGAAGGAATTCCCAGTTGCTTCTTTAGCAGAGAAGGAAGTCAGAATTGTTAGCTTTAACTATCACCTTTAGAGTATTTCAATAAAAGGCATCTGTAGTCTTTTGATTGCCTGGAAGCTTTAATATTTAATCTCCAAAGCCTCAGTTGAGCATGGGCTGGGACTGAGCTGACACCGCAAGCCTACCGCACGTGGTAAACCTAGTTCCACGTGGATTTGACAGCTGGGGTCTGCAGAGCCTGGCAAATTATCTAAGGCTGGTACATTACTCCTTTCTATGAATTCCTGTCTCTTCTGGATTATAGAGGCAGCACCAAAAAGTTCTCAAAGAGTGCTTATTCAAGATGTCAAGTTTCATCACCTGTTTTGAATGAAGCTCGTCAGCTCCGTGGATTTTTTTGTTTTCTCCGATTTTTCATGCAATGTCTTATCACGTATGTTCAGGATCTTAGAAAAACTCGAGGTTCAAACCTTGCCTATTTGTTCCTAAATCAAGCCTGCCTCAAAGTTCTCCCAAATGCCTGCAGCTATGCACACGGCCTGGAGTTTTCTGGAGTCTGCCCTCTGGAGACTCATTGTACATGGCATATAATGGGCACTTGAGTTTGTTTGGAGTTTTTGGTTGAGTATTCTATGCACTTATGGACTAAACAATTTTCCACCATAGATACCAACCTGTAGATAAGTGGTCAACAATCTTTTGCTATGTACATTTCTTAATTTATATTAATAAGCTGTTCTTTTTTTTTGAATCAATCTTACTTTGTCACCCTCCATAGAGTGTTAGAATGCTGTAGTGTTATAGCTCACAGCAACCTCAAACTCCTGGGCTCAAGAGATTTTCTTGCCTCAGTTTCCCAAATAGCTAGGATTACAGGTGTGTGCCACAACTTGCTCAAGCTGGTCTCAAACTCCTGAGCTCAAGCAATCCACCCACCTCGGCCTCACAGAGCGCTAGGATTACAGGTGTGAGCCACCATGCCCAGCCAGGAGGTTGTTTCTTTCAATAATGAATACTAAGTGATTATTTGTCATAAATTACATTCTTAAAAAAATTAAGGACAGACTATCTATGATAATGAATCTCCAGGATCTTTCACGTAAAAGTAAATATTAATAAGATCAGAGTCACTAATTAAACAAATGTCAAATTATCTTAAACATATGGTGAACAACAACCACCTTTACCTCCCAAGTCAGATCATTAAGTAGAATGAGAAAAACTCAGACACTGATAGCTTTTGGTGTCTTCTCCGGCTTCGACTCTCATACTCTCAGGCTCTGATGCTGTGGTCACTTACCCAGCCCTGGTCTTGTTCCATGAAGACATGAGCTCCTGTCTCATTGTCCCTCTCTGCAACGTGAATTTTGCCATACTTTTTAGTGATCCCAAAGATCTTTCCCTGTACTTTATCTTTCAGTTTCTCAACTTCCTCTTCCCCGCTGATCTTATCTTCAATAAAACCTCAGCCATTCTCTCCCAATGGACACACCTTTGATTTTGTCACTACCAATAAACAAACCCTCTCACAACTTCAATGTCAACATTCTCTTTCCAACCATCACTTTCTAACCTCTCAACCACTGTCTCTAATGTGCTTATTTCAACAATTCCTTGGTCCCTCTGGACCCACCTGCTTTTCACTGTCCCTCAGCTTTTTTAGTTTAGCTGTTAGATTGTTTTCCTGGCTCTACTCCTCATTGTCCTCCCTGCTTGATTTAAATGCCAAGGTCTACCGCTGTAATAACTGCCTTACATAAACCCTCAGCTTTTTTGCCCCTTCTCATCTTAGAAGAAAACCCCACATACCTGCACAGCTGGTAAGAAGAACGCTTGACCATTGAAATGATCTCGCTTCAATTTATGTGCACCTGTCTTAAGCAGGTCCTTAATTCTGTCTGGCCAGCAGGATGTCTACCCTTGTTGGCTCATTCTCCTGCTCCCCTGTACATCCTCTCTGTCCTCCAACTTCCTTATTAACAGCTCATTAACAGCTGATGATCTTGCTTCTGATTTCCCTGGAGGGTATAAATGTAACAGAACGTTGACACGATACCTCCACCACTGCCACCCCATGCCCCCCGCCAGCCTCAGAGCTTGTGAGCTGCATCTTCTCTCATCGCTCTTGTCTGCCTCTGAGTTCTTACAAAGTCATCTCAGATATTCTGCTCTCTCCTTCTCCTGCATCATTTTTTCTTTTCTAAAAGATTTCCTCATCGGCATTTAAATGCAGTGTCATTTCTCCCATGTGCAAAAGCCACCTCTCTGCCCCTACTTGCTTGTCAGTGCCACTCTCTTTCTCTGCTGTTTTTACAGGCGTTGTCATCAAAGAGTAGCCTCCGGCTTGCCTCCTTCCAGTTACCTTGAACCTGTCCCAATTATGCTTTAGCTCCTACTACTCCTCAACCGCCGATGTTTTCAAAGTCATCAGTGAACTCCATTGCTAACCTGATGACCAGCACCTGGCCCTCAACTTGCCTAATGCAGGGGCAGCACTTGACAGGGCCAGTCACTCCAGCCTCCTTAAAATGTTTGCTTGGGCTGGATCCCAGGACTCCTGTCTCTCCAGATCTCTTCCTATGGCACTGGCTACTTGTTTTCATTTTCTTTGCTGGTTCTTCCTCAGTGTCCCGGTTTATAAGTGTTGGGTTTCGTAGGTCACAGCCCACGTGCCTCTCTTTCTGTGCTATCTGTACTCATGCCCTCGTGTCCTCAACCAGAACCCTGGCTTGAACAACTCCTGTATGTTAGGGACTCTCCAGTTTATACACGCAGCCCAGATTTCTCTTCTAAACTCAAGACACATTTGCCTATTCGACAACCTTTT
Organism: Arctocebus calabarensis; assembly: GCA_963573935.1. Classification (NCBI taxonomy): domain Eukaryota; kingdom Metazoa; phylum Chordata; class Mammalia; order Primates; family Lorisidae; genus Arctocebus; species Arctocebus calabarensis. Next base: position 3,614 of record CAUYON010169559.1, read on the forward strand.
TGGGGGATGCCTAGTAGGTATCTCAAATTTAATACATCCAAATCAATTTCCTAACCCCCTAGGGAAGAACATTCCCTAAGACTCTTCTGTGTCCTTTACTAGTAACTCCATTCTGTCTGGAGCACGAGCAAAACAAACAAACAAACAAACAAAAACCTTAGAGCAGTGGTTCTTCCTAATGCCGTGATCCTTTAATACAGTTCCTCATGTTGAGGTGACTCCCGACCATAGAATTATTTTCGCTGCTACTTCAAAACTGTAATTTTGCTACTGTTATGAATCGTAATGTAAATATCTGATATACAGGATATATTTAGGCGACACCTGAAAAAGGGTCATTTGACCCCCAAAGGGGTCACTACCCACAGGTTGAGAACCGCTGCCTTAGAGTCCTCTTTGACTGTTCCCTTTTTTCTCATCTCCCACATGGAATCCCCCAGAAAAATGTTCAAGGTTCTCTCTTCAAAACATAGCCATAATCTGGCCATTTCTCACTATTTCCTCTGTCACCGTCCTGGGACCATCTCGGGTGACAGGACTAGTCCTGAGGATGTTGAACGGTCTCACCGCCAAGGTCTCACGGCCAAGGTTGCCCTTTTCCAGGTCTGGAAGCCTCATGCCCCCCACCCCCAGTCACACAGCCAGGTTTCACCATTTCAGATTCATCTCTTTGCTGTTAGAATTGGCATCTCTACTGAGTTTTCTTTAAAATTTTACATTTCTGAAAGGAATAACAATTTTTATTTATTCATTATATAGATATAGTATGTCTGTGCTTCACTCTGCCAACTATTTAAGTCAGGTCCTAAAAGTACGTAAAATGTGTAACAATATCAAAAAATAAATGAGGCAAAGGGGAAATAAGGATAGGCAGAGAAATCCAGGTGACTGGAAGGAGGGGAGCTCAGCCTATAACCGCACATGCGGACCTTCGTGGTCACCAACAGGCGGGTGTGTCCGCCCCTGCAGCTAGGTGCGCCCGAGCGTCAGGCTGCTTTCTGCCTGGGCCCCGGGCAGCGCTGCTCGGTAGAGAGGGAGAGGGCCGTGCCGGGCCCGAAGGGCGACGCTGGCCAGGAAGTCTCCCCCTCCCCGAGACTGGAACCCGACTTGCCTGGTGTCCCCCGCCTCCCGCCTTCCAGCCGGACCCCAGAGTACTTACCAAGACCCAAGCAAGAAACTCTGAGTCCTGATTTTCCAAGATTCCTAGAATAAAAAGAAAACAGCATATGGTCATCACTTCCTCTGGTGAGAGCACACGTGCGTGACTGTGTGTGTCATACATGGTACCGCGGTTTGCCATTCTTCTTCTCAAGGTTGTGGAGTAGCAGAGCTGCGGCACTGGCTTGGGAATGTGGGAACAGGCTCCGTCCCATGGGCAGTGGGGCCCTAGAACGCTCACATCTGCCCAGCTCAGCACAGTACACAACATCCCCACCAAACACAGCTTTTTAATCTCAAACTGTCTTCTTTATGACATAGGTATTTAACACACTTACTGGCTTTCTCTCTCCTTCTAGAGCGTGGGTGCCTTGAGAGCAAGGAACTTTACCTTATTCATCAACCATTCGTTTATTGTTCATCAGCCGAGCCCGACTCGAAGTGGACCCTTAAGAAATATTTTTGATCTGCTGACTAATTGATTTCTAAAACAGAATATTTCTCCTAAGGGATGAGGATTATTAAAAGAACAAACAAAAAGTTATCTTTTAGGTTATCTTAACTATATTATATATACATATATAATTTTTTTAATTTTAATTTTTTTTTGAGACTGAGTCTCATTCTGTTGCCCTGAGTAGGGTGCCCTGGTGTCATAGCTCACAGCAACCTCAAATTCTTGGGCTTGAGCAATCTTCTTGCCTCAGCCTCCCAAGTAGCTGGGACTACAGGTGCCTGCCATAATGCCTGGCTAGTTTTTTCTATTTTTAGTAGAGATGGGGGTCTCGCTTTTGCTCAGGCTGGTCTCAAACTCCTGAGCTCAATCAATCCACCTCCTTAGCTAGGATTATAGGCATGAGCCACCATGCCTGGCGCATATATATATATATACACACACATACATATTTATTTATAAAAAGCTACCATAGGAAGGTCAAACTGTCCTTCTTTTTCTTTTTTGCCGTTTTTGGCCAGGGCTGGGTTTGAACCCACCACCTCCGGCATATGGGGATGGTGCCCTACTCCTTTGAGTCACAGGTGCTGTCCTCAAATTGTCCTTTTAAAATGATTCTTTTTTGTGTGTGTGTGTGGTCAATATTCTTTGATTTCATCCCTAAAAGTTTTTAAAGAAAGAATATATATTTTTGCTTTCTAAATAGGAATAAAGGCAGACGCTCTAGTATCCATTTGCCTCTAATCCACTGTGGATCTGGACTCAACCCATTTTTGTGTCTTCTGACTAGCAGCTGTCAGAAAAGAAATGAAATACTCGGTGAAAGGATTCCTTACAGCATTGGCGTAGGGGTCCAAAGTGAGGAGGCGAAGCTGGAATAATTATAACAGTGCAGAAAAATGCATCCCTGCTTCTCTGATGAGATACTGTCATAAAAATACAATTTCCCTCCGTCATTGTCACCCCAAATGCAATAATTCAAATAAAACTCTCCACAGCTCAACTTCCCCAGGTTCTGCCTCAGTTCATCATCAGTTTCAGCTTCTTTAGAGTTAGCAGTTACTACTCTAATTTTTGCCTCATATTTCTTTCTTCTGCTTATAACTGTTGTGTATAAAATGCCCCTAAGAAACCCATTTAATTTCACAGCATACTCAAAAGGGCATCACAAAGCAAAGAACTGAAAGTCCAGGGTTTCTGAGAAACTGTCACAACCAGTTGGGGAAATCACTCCTTTCTTTCTTGACGCAATTTCCTCATTAGTAAGACAGGATGCTGATGCCCGTGTCAGTTGCTAGCTTCACTGCTGTAGAGCCAGAACATGGGCTTGTAGTCCCGAGTGTGGCACAGTGAACAAAGGCAAGGCATACTCATGCCTGGAGCCTTCCTGGTGCTTGCCGCCTCACAGATGCATTTTTCCAGATACATCTGGATATGCCCCACTGGAAGAAAATTATTGCATAAAGGTATGTATTTTACCCTACTTAGTAATTCAAAATATTATAAAATTAGTTTTATAAAATTATTACCCTACTTAGTAATTCAAAATATTACAAACTATTTTGTAGGGGAAAATCATTGTATCTCTCTGGTGAAAATAATTTTCCTAAGACATTTTTCTTTTAGCAGTTCCTCGGAAGTCCACAGATGTGCAACCAGAAGACCTTTCTTTATCATCCAAAAGTCTACTTATTTTCAAGGATAAAAATCCATAGCAAAATCTATGTTGTGAAGAGATTAAAAAAAAAAAGACTAAAACCAATTCCAAAGAAAACAAACAAAACAGTGAATAATTTTGTCTTCCGAATAGAGATATTCGGCATGGATGAATCAGTAAATGTTTATTGACTGGTAGCCATATTCTAGACACTAACAGGTCCTGAGCATACAGAGAAGAGTTGGGCATGGTTCTAGAGCCTGAAAGAGCCTGGAGTCCCGTGGGGTTACAGAGAAGCAGGCAGGTCATCAGGGCATGGTGGGGTATGTCCTGCCGTGGAGATGTTTGGCAGCACATGGGGGATGGGTTACCTCGGGCTTCTTTTTCCCCACTTTGCAGGTGTCTTGGGGTTTTCGTGTAATTTTAACATCTTTCAGTGATTTTTGAAAACATCAGGGTAGAGCAGCTGATGGCTGCACACTGTGCCGAGTGCGCTATTTCTGAGGCTAAGGGGTTACAGTCCAGGGGCTTTCCTAACAGACACCAAAAAGGGAGAGTTATGTCTGGGCATGTACTGAGCAACTGCTTGGCACCTGAGCGGGGGAGACCTGCTCTATCTCCCTTATGACAGCAGCTTGAGAAGATGACAATCATTCTGCTCCTGGTTCGGAAGACCGAACCTGAAATTGTCAGCAAAAACAAACTGCAGAGCAGCAGTACTAAATATGGCCCCTTTTCTTGCCACTGCTGTTTAAACACCCAGGCCAGCTTTTCTGGAATGAAAGGCTTAGAGGATTTTAAAATAGGACAAGTTCAAATGCAGACAAATATTGACATCGCGGCTAATACGTCCCCACCTTGAGCCTTCGGTGTTTTTGTTTTCCTTGACTCTTTCATTCCTTCTGTAAATATCTTCACTCTCTACTAGAGGGAGTAATTACCACGTTCAGGTGGTGGTTTTTGAAGTGAGAGGCATTTTCTGTGCATGAGAGCTACCTGGGTCTGTGCATGCAGGCCCCTTACTTTGTCTCTTTGTGGGACTTGTACCACTGAACCCACTCTCAGCTCAGGACGGTGTCACTCTGCAGACAGAAGGTAGGAAGGAGGAGGAGCCACCTCCGGGTCTGAGCACGAATCTCAACACTACTTTGTTACTCCAAATTGACACATTGGCTCCTCTTGCCTCTGTCCTTGTCCACTCTGTCCTAAGTGGAGAGGCAGGAATCGCCCAGCTTCTTTGATCCATTTAAGCTCCACTATATAATAGAAGCCAAAATATTTGACACATTTGATCTAATGTATCATGCAGTGGCTTATCTGTGGTGAATAATGACCAAGTTTACCAATCACACTGGGCTATAATGCACACCAGAACCTTCATCTCCCCTTCGTGCAATTTTCATGATCTTTATGACACTGCACAAATGAACAACTTCATACATTTCATTTGAGTTCTCAATTCTTCAGTGTTCACGTGAGTGAGACTGCATAAGAATTCTGTAAGCACATCACATTTCCAATTCGATTGAATTCCTTTCGCATTTGGTTCAAAGTCGTTTCTCTGCACGGGTTTACCTATTTTATCTGTGTCAGATACACCAGAAGGAAGTCTCACCATGTTCATTTTTAGTATCTGCTCCTGTTCAACTCAAAATAAAAGCTCTTCTTTCTTAGGTGAACCCAAACTGCTCTTGCTGCTAATATTAGGAATGGATGACATCAATATGGGAGCACAGAAAGGACACTTCGTTTGCTCAGTCAAATTTTGGAAATCCAAAATTCTAAAGCTTCGGGAAACAGTTATCTGGACACGGGATACAAGTTTTTGAGAATGCAAAAGCTGTGTTTTCTCCTCCTTTGTCCACTTGGTGAACACGTGGCTGAATCTATTTTAGGGCAGTGGTTGGTTCCCTGAAGTAGGCATTAGATGTGATTCCAAGGGTTATTTTATGGAGGAGCCACCAGCTCTTTGGTTTAAGGCAATCACAGAGTAGCGAGAACTATGATCAAGCATCACGCAGGGGCGGCGTCACAGGCCACTCTCACAGTTACAGTCTCTTTATACATCAGAGGCTAAAAGCAGAAGATTAGTAGCCCAAATGTGCTGTTTTAAATTGCTGGCTTCTGAATGTATGTTTCTTAGACCCTACTCAGTTTTTAACTGTTGGGAAGACAGGAGTAGCTAGATAGAATACGTGCCTTGCAGTGCCCAAGAAAGAAGCAAATGCATGAGACGAAATCCCTGATTTAAAAGTTGACCCAATGGGGATGGCCCAAAATCCTATGTCAGGGGCTCTAGCTGCTGCATCAGGCAGGTAGAAAAAAGCTGGTTTGACCTGGTTTTCACCAGGTCAGATAATTACATCTTTTGCTGTCTCACTGTATTTGAACATCTTCCTGAACCTTCTAAATCACATTCTGCTGTGAATCATGCTTTACCTGAAAGTTACTAGTCAAATATGGGGTTTAGGTTTTGTTTTTGTTTTTTAAAGATATGTACATTTTCCGGCTCGGTACCTATGGCACAAGCAGCTAAGGTGCCAGGCACATAAACCTGAGTTAGCGGGTTCGAATCCAGCCTGGGCCCACCAAACAACAACAATGGCTGCAACCAAAAAAGAAAAAAATAGCCGGGCATTGTGGTGGGTGCCTGTAGTCCCAGCTACTTGGGAGGTGGAGGCAAGAAAATTGTTTGAGCCCAGGAGTTAGCGGTTGCTGTGAGCTGCGATGCCATGGCACTCTACCCAGGGCAACAGCTTGAGGCTCTGTCTCAAAAAAAAAAAAAAAAAATGCACATTTTCCCTGATGTAAGCAGTTTTTTTTTTTAAAAAAAGGAATGTACATTTAACCTTTCTTGAAAAATCCAGAGCAAAATGCATACTTGTTCCTCATGCTTTGACAAATGTTGATAGCTTTAATGGTTGCACGAGAACGTACATTTTGACAGTCGTGATTGTGACTACAAGAAGTGGTGACATTTCCTTAAGAAGCACTGTTCGTCACTTTGGGTAAGTGAACAATGACTCATTTGGAAACCACCAGGCACACGTGTGATTTAGCCATGCGTTTTGATGACATTGTCAAGTAACACAGTGAAACTTTGTTTTATTCTTACCTTTATTTAAGTCGCAACAGAGTGAGATATTTTTCATATTGTTTGATTTAAAGGTTTAAGTCATTTGTCAGTTATGAATTCTGACTAGGTTCTTATTTGGATATACGAAATTTCCTATTGATCTGTATCATTCTGGAAAAGTCTACAGAAGCATGGCAAAAAAAGGTTTTCCTATAATTAATTAATTAGCTCAAAAGAGATGTACCAGGCCTTGGACAAGGCTACTAGGATGGGCTGAGTAGCAGACAGTTGCTGTTTTCATACAGCTTATGTTATAGGATGAGGAGGTTTATTAAATTGTGAGTGAATTCATTGCTTGAGTAAAATACTAAATAAAAGGATAGTAGGCTCTAAATGTAAAATTGGGATGTTGAGCTGGTCTGAGTGGGTAGGAAAAGCTTCTTTAGGGAAGTTACATTTAAACTGGGATTCAAAGAAACAGCAGGGACAAGCATTCCAGGTGGCCTGAACAGCATGTGCAAAGGCTCAGAGACTGGAAGAAGCATGGATAATTAAAAAACTGAAAGAAGTTCAGAACAATGGAAGAAGAGCAAAAAGAAAGTAAAATGGTTCCACAAGAGTCTGGCAGCGCTGGTAGGAGCCAGATCCAATAGGACCTTACAGATTCTGTGAAGGATTGTGGGCTTAACAAGAAGAGGTCATGGAAGACTGTTAAAAAGTCAAGCAGGAGAAATGGTGGAAGGGAGGCAAGAAGAAGAGTTGGGAGGATGCCTACGTAATCCTGATGAGGAATGTGGAAACCTTGAAGTCAGGTTTACTGGAGTAGACAGGATGGGGAAGATGCCAGATATTCTCAGCCGGTGAAATCCACAGGACTTGGTGTTTGATTGAACATGAGACTGAAAGACAAGGACTAACGGACTGGTCTCAGGTTTCTGACTTGGGAAGCTGGATGAAGAGGAGCGTTTTCCACTGAAGTAGGGTTCGCTGGGGAAGCAGAAGGGTTGCACTTCCCTTTGAGTCAGTGGGGATTGAAATACCTATGCGACATGAAAGTCAGTTGCCTGGAGCTTAGATAGGGAGAGGGGTCTTCTGAGTATGCAAGGCGATGGGCACTACGGGCTGGGTCAGCTGCTCAGGAAGGCAGTGTTCAGTTGGAAAACTGGGCCAAAGACGGGGCCTTGAGAGCTACAACACCCCAGGTGGTGGAGGGGAAGCTCATCCGAGGAGGCTGTAGGGGAGACCAGGAAAGTGTCCAGGGAGAAAGCAAAGGAGAAAATGGTTTCAACAGGAGGCGAGTGGGCAGCAATGTTGAAGGCTGCTGAGAGATCAAGCATAGGAAGATGGAGGAACACCCTTCACGTCCAGTTGCATGCGGGTTGCTGGTGATTTCTACCGCAGCCGTTTTGGTTGTACTGAAGATGGGAAACCAGACTGGGAGCTCCAAGGAGAGGGAAGGTGCAGAAATCATGTTCGCTAGCTGCGTGTGACCTTGGGCAGGTTGCTTCGCCTTTCAAAATCTCTTTCCTCATTCATAAATGGGGATAATAATAGCATTGTGCTTTATTTTAACAGCTGAGAAAATATAAATGCAGCACCAGTCCTAGAACATTTCAGTGTTCAACAAATGCTAGTTGATTTCTGCCTTTCCAGTTTCTTAGGAAAAGTGCTGTCCAGACACTGAATCTGGCGAGGTTCTGGGGCAGGTACAGAATCTGGTAGGAGGCTGTCCCTGTGACTTGTGGATGCACTTCCACAGCCTAAAGATCCTCCCAGCCGGTGCTTAAAACCCGTAAACATCTCGGATTATTTTATGTGAATTGTAACTTGCTTTTCCAGAGCCACCAGAAAAATAGGAAGAGGTAAAGGTCAATGAGGCAGGCAAGAAAGAAGGGGCACTTTCTTGACAAAGACGGTTTGGAGAAATGATGGGGAAGCAGTGTCAGGATCAGCAGATGGGCGTGGGGCTGTGACGTGGAGCTGTGTGCACCTGACCATGACAACCATTACAGCACAGGCGTTCTGTGGAGTGGGCCTTGAGAAACGCCCACTTGTGTCCACTTGTCACTCAACTCAAATGCTCCTCGTTGCTTTTTCTGTGTCTCATCCAAAGCACCAGAGAAGCTGTAAATCAGTAACTCAGCATCTCAAATCAGGAAATTCAGGATCTCTGTCTCAGGGCCTGTAATTTGGGGTTCCATGGATGGGAATAGGAAAAAATACATCATTATTGTTCTCTAAATTTTTACTGAAAGTTAGCATCGCCTTCAATTCTGAACCCAGGTAGGAAAGCACAGAAGTATTCATATTACCCGTGACTTTGCCACAGATGGAAATGGCATGTATTTTTTCTATCTCATCACAGTTACTTCACAGAGATGGAAAAAACTCATTGAGACTCAACCATTTATGGCTTGGTGCCTGTAGCTCAGTGAATAGGGCGCCAGCTACATACACTGAGGCTGGCAGGTTCGAGCCCAGCCGGGGCCTGCTTAACAACAATGACAACTGCAACGAAAAAATACCTGGGCATTGTGGCGGGTGCCTGTAGTCCCAGCTACTTGGGAGATTGAGTCAAGAGAATCACTTAAGCCCAAGAGTTAGAGGTTGCTGTGAGCTGTGACGCAACTGCGCTCTACAGAGGGTGACAAAGTCTCAATTAAAAAAAAAAAGACTCACCATTTACGCTCATTCCCACTTAGAAATTGTGATTTTTAACCCATGCCGGGAACTTGTTAATACATTAACAACAAAGTGCATGTGTTACTTGGCCACAAATCTGGTTTTTAAATATTTTCAACTCGATTTCTATTGAATCAGAATCCTGTGTATTTTCTGTTCTGTATTTACAAGCTCTCTCCACAAAATGAATCCTTTTCTGGCACCTACTTTGTAATGAAAGCCATGATTGGTTTCCAAGGTAATGAGTTTTTAAAGGCAAAATAAAACAATAAAGCCTATGAGGTAGGAGATCCCTGCTCCACATCTTTTCTTTTCTTTTTTTTTTTAACTTGTATTTTATCATTCTTCATTGCTCCACATCTTTTCAGCTCTACTCACTAGGGGTAAATCTCTTGCTTTTTCTTTAGAGAGCGGAGTCAGCAACGTGACAGAGACTGAAGAACGAGCCTGACTGAGGGGGAGGGCGATACTTAAATACGCACTTAATCAAAAGTAAACGCTTTCAGCCATAATGCATTAGTCTGCTTTTCACTTTCCTTGACAGGGGAACAGAAAATTAATGCTTGTTTTTTTTCCTGTGTGCCATTAGAGTCCCATAAATCACAGCACACATTGTACTTACTGTGTATGAGGCTGTGTGCCCTTCCAGGCTGAGATCTATGAGCCAGAACTGGGTCTAGGGCTCCGCATACTCCCAGCTCCGAGCACAGGCTGGGTGCATAGCAGGTGCCCCGTGATGCCCGGAGGGAGTGCTCTCAGGCCACTGCGTGGCCGTGCAGAGAGGCTGTGCTGCTACTCGCTTGTGACCCTCCTGTTGGCCGGGAGGCGCTGCGGGCTACTGAAAGACGTGGGCCGCCCAGGGCAGTGGTGCCGAGCAGTACGGGGCAGAAGGGCCTCTATCACCTACCGTCAGTGAAACCTGGGGAAATGTATGGAAGCTCTCTGGGCCCATCTGTTACGTGGGGATATTAATAGAAACTACCTCATAGGTTTGTAGTGAGGATTCAGTGCGAGAGTTGAAGCATTTAAGATAGTGCCTGGCACATGGTAAATGCTCTCCCTGTACAAGCTGTTATTAGACAGCTTTGCATCTCTGCTCCTGCGACTATGGGCACTTTATTTCACCTCATACAAGTTCCTTGCTCTGTAACATGAGCTTCTCTTCCTCTGTAGGGGGAGGAATGCAACAGATATGGTGGCCTTTCACTCTTCTTGTTGGTGTGAGGGCTCCTCTACATTTTATAAGAAGCTAAAGCTTGTAAATGTGCTTAGCAGGACACCTTCTATTCCTGCTTGTCCCCTTCCTCTCTTGGTAACTGTGGTCTCTGTTCCAGGGGGTAGGCAACGTCCCCACCCTCAAGCATTTATAGCTTCAGAGCGTAAGACTGGGGATTCAGGGGGAATCAGGACCAAAGTCTACTCATACATTCAGCTTTGAGTCAGTCCAACACTTTCATCACCTGTGGGTCACCTATCTGAATCTTCCGTGCATACTTCAAATTCAGAATGCCAGTCTGTGAGTCACCCCTCCAAAACAATGAAGCCCAAATTCTCATATTTGGTCTTCTTCTCCTTGGCTCCCACCACCAGAGAGTCATCAAATCCTGAAGAGCCAGATACCTATGTGTTCTGGCTTTCCTCCATCCTGGCTTCTGCGTAGCCACGACCGCTTCAGAACCTCACGTCTGGGGGCTTCCTACATCTCTTCTCCCTCTAGTCTCAATCTTGTTCTCCCTCTGTTTATCTCTGATCAGCCATATCACCTTCATCTTTGTTTGTAGCAACTGCTATTCATGTCTTGTTGCCTTTCTTTAATTGCAAAGTACTTGAAGGTAGGAGCCAAGTCCGATTTATATTTGACTTCCTCACAACACTTAGCACCATGGAAGTGCCAGTCAATATTTCAGTGACTAAATGAATGATCAAATGACAAAGTCTGGGAAGCCATTCTTAACTCGCTGGTATGGACTCCAATAATATCCCGTTAGATATTATTTTAGTATTAATTCTTTTATTTGTAGATTGACTATTAAAATTCAATTGTCCTATGAAACATCATAATGCCATAAAAAGAAAAAGCATACACAGATTAAAAAGTAAAGAAAGACACTGTCTCTTGCTGTGGACAACATTATTATCTGTGTAGAAAAATCTCAAAGAAGTTAAGAAAATTTTCTAGAACTAATAAGTGAATTTAGCAAGGTTGCAAAATATAAGACAGTATATAAAAGTCAATTGTATTTCTAGTAATAATTAACCAATTGGAATTTAAAATTTAAAGAAACACTACTATTTATAATAGCAATGCTCAAATGAAATATTTATCAAAATACGGTCAGGCTTTGTATACTAAAAACTAAACCAAACTGTAGGAAGAAATGAAAAAGGATTGAACTAATGGGAGAGGCATACTATATTCTTGGATTGCATGACTCAATATTGTTAAGATATCAGTTCCCCTCAATTAGATCCATGGATTAAAATAATCCCAGTTAAAATCCTAGCAAAACGTTTTGTAGATAGCAACTTGCTGATTGAAAAATGTAAATGGCAAGGTAAAGGAACTAAAGTATGCAGAACAATTTGAAGAAGAAGAAGAAGGCTGGAGGACTCAAACCAATTTTAAGATTTAGCATAAAGCTACACGCCAAGTGTGGTATTGCCAGAAGGAATACAGGTCAGAAATAGCCCCACACAAGTACAGCCAACAGATTTTTGACAAACTTGCAAAAATAATTAAATGGAAAAAAGATTTTTTATTTTTTTAACAAATAGCAATGAAACAAAGGGAAGAATTATCAATATGGTTTTAAAAAAAATTAAAGGAAAATAGAACCTTGACAAAAATTTTGCACCTTACACAAAAATTAACTCAAAACAATTCACGGGCCTAAGTGTAAAATACAAAACCATAAAACTTCTGGAAAAAATAGATAGGAGAAAATCTGCATTACTTTGGGGTTGACAAAATATATTTAGATATGGCATCAAAAGGATGATCTGTAAAAAATTAAAAAAATTGGATTTTATAAAAACGTCTCCTAAGTTATTTACATGAGGTCCTTTGCTCCCCATCCCCTGGAGGATAGTATGCCATTCATTTGTAATACAGTCAGAGTCATTCCCCACAGTTTGCATTTCATCCTTGGTTCCCCCAGCATTCTGGCAGATGTTTGAAAATTTTCAGAGTAAAATTCACTTTCTGTGTCTTTATAGTTGTATGGGTTTTGATAGAGGCACAAAGTCGTGCCGTATGTGTGGCTGTCTGCAGAATGGTTCCATAACCCCAGTCGTTGAGGTCAATCTCTCCCTCACCTCCAAGCACCAGTAGCTACTCATCTATCCCTCTAGTTTTGTCTTTTTCTGAATGTCATATAAATGGAACCACAATATTGTAGCTATTTAGTGTCCTTTACTTAGTAAAATGCCTAGAAAATATGTTCATATTATTGTGTGAATTATGAGTCAATAGTTGGTTTCTTTCTAATGCTGAGTAGTAAACCCCTGCATGAATCTACCCTGTTTCTCCATTATCGGTTGGCAGACATCTGGTGGCTTCCAGTTTTTAGTGATTATGAATAAAGTATTGTAAATATTTATGTAAGTGTTTTGTGTGAACATAAGTTTTCAATTCACTTGGGTAAATACCGAGGAGTGGAATTGCTGAGTCAGACGGTATAAGTATGTCTAACATTATAAAAAGCCTTCAGACTGTTTTCCTTGGGCTGGGTGAACTTGCATATCCCACAGCAATATATGAGGTGCCTTTTGCTCTGCATCTTTGCCAGCCCCTGGTATTGTGTGTGTGTTTGGTTGGTTGGTTGGTTGGTTGGTTTTTGTCTCAGGTTTTCTAAAAAGTATATAATGGCATCTTTTATTATTTTCCTAGTGTTTCTTGATGAACATTTTTTCATATACTTATTTGCCACCAAATGTCTTCTTTGGTTAAGTGTCTGATCAGTACTTTGGCCATTTTTAAATTGCATTTTTGCAGATGTTTTCTTCTAGTATGTAGCTTGTCTTTTCATTCTTTTAACAGTGTCTTTCACAGAACAAAACTCTTAAGTTTTTATAAAATCCAATTTTTTAAATTTTGTATGGATTATCCTTTTTTTCCCTGTGGTTTTTGGCTGGGGCTGGGTTTGAACCCGCCACCTCCGGCATATGGAGCGGGCGCCCTACTCCTTTGAGCAACAGGTGCCGCCCGGATCATCCTTTTTTTTTTTTTAATATCCTTTTTGATGCCATATCTAAACATAGTTTGTCAACTAGTCTTATCTTTTGGCTGGATATTGTCAAGCTAAAGAAAAAAGAACTCCACACAGCCACGGTGCTCTACTTGGAAAATTTGTTTCTCACAGAGTTGAAATAACAATTCCAAAACCAAAATTGAGCACTAGGGTTGATAAGTGAAAAATGTAGTACGGAAAGCCTTGAACAGCTTTCCAGAATTAAATGAAAGCAGAAGAAACTCAAAGACCTCTTGAAACCAGTATCCTTTTAATTATTTTATTTTATTTTATCTATAAACACTGCCAAATTGCCAGACCATTGTTTTGGGGTTTCTGTGTTTTTTCCCCTAATATAGAAAATGTTTACTCAGTAGATACTAAGATGTACAAAGAGCTAGTAGCTGACTATGAAGTTAATGATTGTTCTTTCTCTATAGAAGAATAACAACAAAAAAAAATGACCTGGTTGCTGGTGGAAATTGACTGCATTTGGCCCACGACCACTTTGAGCCCTCTTTTAGATGAATGATTGGTCAGGTTGGAGTTCGCTTTTTTGTTTATCTTCATTCTCCAACTTCTACTTTGGTCTTTTTATTCTTCTTGAGATCTGAGTTTGTTATGACTCAAAAGTGGAGAAATTGCATCTCATTCTACAGAGAGCAGCAGGGCAGGGGAATGTGCCTTCTGGAGGGAAGGAAGGGAATACCCAACAACTGCAGTGAGAACTATATGTGCTGAGGTCTTTTTCTGCCAATCTTGATTTTATCAGAGAACAGAAAAATTCTCTCCTATAGACATATGAAAGGAAGGAAGGGAAAGTTTCGCCCGCTTGTGAGTTAGTCAGGCATCAAAAGAACATAGTTGTTAGGACCTTAAGATAAAAGCCTACTGAGGTTCTCTTGACCGTGAAATCACAGCTACCTCTCCTTGGGCTGGCGTATATTTTTACTAATGCAAATAAGATTTTTAAATTGACTTTAGTCATTTTTTATTAATCGCTGCATTGCAAGTATAGAATCCTGTGAAATAACCTTGCTTTATGCATTTGTGAATTAATCCATCCCAGGAAATTAAACTAATTAATTCCAGTTGGTTAAAATCATTACTGGTATTTTATTCAAGCTGAATGAGTTGACTGGTTCGGAGCAAGATTCAGATGACAGGATTTCATAGGCCAGAGCCTCGTATCCATGGCAGAGTAGTTGGGGATCTGAAAATTCTTTGATGAGCTCCCCAAGGAGTCAATACTCAACTCTAGTACCACTGTATAATGAGAGAGAAAATCTTTACAGAAAGCAGGTGCTGCTTGCTTCATGGCAATGAAATAGCTGGGTATTTTAGTCAAAACTCCATTTACACCTAGTCTGGGACAGTACAATGCCAAATTGGACAACTGAGTAAAGTTCATCTACTTCTCCACTGGGATACTGAGCAAGTGTAAGCACGTCTTAGACTTTATTTTATTTTTTTATTTTTACATATACATGTGCTTATTGGGTTTCCACTTTTTGCCTTCACAGAACTAAAAAGGCTTCAAATGTAATATTTAAAATGTCCAAGATGTTTATCTTAAACCCTGTTATTGTTATTAAACATCTTGGACTTTTAAAATGGAAGTATCATCAATCACAATATGTTTTTCATTTTTACTTCAACGGAAACACACTTTAGTTATTTCACTTATCCCCAAACTCAACTTCTTAATAACAGCAACTATTAGGATATTTACAGAGCACCTGCCACGTGCCAGCATCATTCTAGATACCCTTATGCATCATTCGCAAACAAAAATGCTTGAAACCTTTCCGAGTAGGTGCTGTTGTGCCCATTTCATTCATGAGGAGATGGAGGCTGAAAAAGGTCAAGGAATGAGCCAAGGTCTCACACATCTAGCAAGAGGCAGAGGCTGGAGGGATGTGTCTCAGGGGGAAGGGTGTGTGTTCCCCACTCTGCTGCCTCCACGTGGTCCTCTTACCAAAGGACCCACCTCAGCTGCTCCCTAGAGAAACAGGCAGGTCCAGAGGGGCCTTGAGATCCAGCGTGGGGTCCCTGCCTGGGTTTTGCCATTTTGGAGGCCACGAGAGGGGAAAAATAAAAGTTCTGCTGCTGGAGCTAGAGGTCCACACTCCTTCGCAGCACCACCCACTTGTCCTGTACCCCCTCACCGACCCCCTCCCCCGCGGCTTCTGCAGGCTGCCTTCTCTCCTGATTGATGCCGCGCGGAGGTGGGGGCTGCTGAACTGCCACTCATGTCATTCCTCTCCCCATCAGCCCTCAGCCAGAAACAGCAGGGTAGGAAAATAGGGCAGAAGGAAATTAGCAACTCACAATGGTTCAAAATTCATCAGAACTAATTTCATCCTGTTTGTGTGCTTTTGAAAACAGAAAAAAACCCGAAAGTCACTTATGTGCACTGCTGCCTGGAGATGGGATGAGTAATATGGCCGGAAGAGATTATGTTCACAATTTGTGGGATGTGCGGTTGAGAGCTTGGAAAGGGGAATGGCAAGGAAAGGTTGAAAGAACTGAGGCAGGCTTGCCTGAGAAAGAAGGCTGGATCAGTGAAGATTTTCAGTGCAGTTCAATTCAGTGAAGACTTTGCTACTGCTCTGAGCAAGGAGCCAAGGACATAAACTTGATAAATCAGATCTTACAGGTGGGTTATTGGTTCATGCAGTCCATGTTTTTTGAGTATTTGCTATGACACAGGCACTGTTCTAGGTAGCAGGGCTATGGCAGAGAACAAAACAGATAAGGGTTCCGACCTCCCGGGCTTCCATCCTAGTACAGGAGACACACGGTCAGCAAGTAAACACAGAAATAGTGGTAATGAACGAGAGGTCCCATGAAACATAGACATAGACTAATGACAAAGGTAGAGTGGCCACTCAGAGGAGATGATACTTGAGCTGGACCTAGAGGATGGGAGGGGACCAGCCTTGCAAAGACCTTGGGGAAGACATTTCCAGGCAGAGAGGTAACATGGTCATGAGGTGGGGAGAAGGTCAAGGGTATAAAGGAGGGACGTCTGGTGGGAGGGGAGAGCAGTACCAGAGGAAGTCGGAGAGGGAGATGGGGCTGGGGCTTACAAGGCTGTGACGGCCAGCTCGACTCCTCTCTAGCAGGGAAGAGTAGATGGAATTGATCCCAAAATTGCTACACACCGGCGTTTTTCAATTTTTTATTTCATGGCACGATTGACCTATACTTAAACTTCTGTGGCACACTTCAATTATGGCGATCAAGAAAAGAGTAAAATGAAAATATACTTACTGTGCTTTGGAATTCTTTTGTAAATAATTCAATTAATGATCTTTAACAATTTTTCATGGCACACCTAAGACTCTCTCACAGCACACCAGTGTGCGATGGCACACTGATTGAAAATGACTGCTGTAAACTGTATACTCAAAGCAATAGTAGAGTTTTAAGACAGAGAGAGATTAGCCTTCCCTGGAGAACCTTTTAGAAGAAGCCGAGACTGTGGATTAGGGTAGGTGACTTTCACTTGGGGCCAGGGAAGTTTTGGTATTTGGTTGCTCAGGTTGCTGTACAACTCTAGGCCTGCATTGTACTTCATGTGCATAATCTGTCTTTCCCAACTGAGCTATTCTGCGGGCTTTCTTGAGCTCCCTGCATCCCCCATCTGTACTCCTTTCCTTTTCAGTAGTATTCTCTCCTGCCCCTTTTGGTTTCAGTCCCTCCAGTTCTCAGGCTCTTTTTTTTTTTTTTTTTTATCAAATCCTCCTTGGAGGAAAGTCATAGCAACTAATTCTCACCAAAGTGTAAATGACTGACATGACAAAGTGCTGACTGGGGTGGGAAAGGGAAGGAGAAATTAGCATTCTATCACTAGGATTCTCTAAAATTAGGAAGATGTCTTTTTGCATTTCCATCTGCTTGAAATGTTTTTTTTTTTTCACGTATTCTCATTCAAGACCCAGCTCCAAAATCTTCTTCCTCAAGGGAAGCTTCCCAGGAAGAACCGATTACGTCTTCTGTAGCTGCACACATGCCTCCCAACTCTGCCTTTCCCATGCTACTTTGTATGTTGCTGAATTAATCTGTCTTGCCCATAAGCTCATGAGCTTCTCAAGAACAGACTCTAGGTCTCATTTATCTGTTCTCTGGGCCCTACTAAGATGCCAGGCTTAGCTTGACTGACCAAAGAGCTGGGAAGGGTCACAGTAGCTGCATTTACTTTAGTGCTGATTGAATTAATGGTTATTCGGTGCCCCCTCCCCTCTCTACAGTCCTGATTCACTACAATTTTGATTTCTTCCCTTTTATAAATATTACTGTTTGAATTTCCACCAGTTGAAGAGGCATTTGTTGATAATTTTCCTCTTTTAAAATACAGAGACTCCTAATAGAATCAAGCTCATTCATTTACAAAACATGTATATCCACTCTGTGCTACACACCGCTCTGTCACTCCACCAGATATCCTGAGGAGCTTTCAAAGAACTACTCTTTTCTTCTATATATTGAATCAAGAGCTCCAAGTAAAAACCTGATAATTTCACTCTTAATAATCTATCTACAAGAAAAATTCAGGGACCTGCAATTAGACTTATGCACAAAAATATGGATTAGAGTAATTATTTATAATGGCAAAAGGAAGAAAACTATTTAATAAATAGGAGACCCAAATTAAGTTTCATCAGTATGATGTATTATTATGTAAATACTTAAAATACATTAACATAAGAAAATGCTTACATTACCATGTTAAATAAAAAAAATCAAGATAAAATTTGTTGCAGTATGATCTTTAAAAATACATAATAGAACATACCATGTTCATGGCTGGGAAGAGTGAACATTATTAAAATGTCTATACTTCCAAAACAATCTATCTATTCAATGCCATCCCTATTAAAATACCAA
>CAUYON010169561.1:0-26438 GCA_963573935.1 Arctocebus calabarensis
GAAAATTAGTCTTGGGCAGCACCTGTGGCTCAGTGAGTAGGGCACTGGCCCCATATACCAAGGGTGGCAGGTTCAGACCCAGCCCCGGCCAAACTGCAACAAAAAAATAGCCAAGCACTGTGGCGGGTGCCTGTAGTCCCAGCTACTCGGGAGGCTGAGGCAAGAGAATCGCCTGAGCCCAAAAGTTGGAGGTTGCTGTGAACTGTGTGATGCCATGGCACACTCTGCCAAGGGCAATAAATTGAGACTCTGTCTCTACAAAAAAAAAAGTGTCATTAGATTCAAACTAGTTTAAACTACCTCTTTACTCCTCCCCATCTATATGAATACAAATACAAATCTGAAATATGAACATTTAAATTCTAAAAGATCAACCTTCAAAATTTCTAATTTTGTGACATCAAGAGATTTACAAGTCAGGAAAAAAGAAGAGACAGACACTGCCTTTAAGAACAAAGTTTTGAGCAAACTATACTGATTTATTTACAATTATAATTTATAAATAGTAACACAAACATCTTTACATTAATATTATGAAAAACCTCCCAATGCTGAAATGAACAAAAACTGAGACTTCAGGGCATTTCTACCGAAGTGCGAAAAAAGGGAAAAAACGCAATTTTAGGTGAGAGTTATATCAAGTATTGCACCAGATGCAATTTCATGCAAATGTCTTCAACCATTCAAACTGTTTTTATTACATATTATAACACTTACTGAATTATGTTGCCTTTTATTCACTTGATTTCCAAGAAGTAAATCAAAATAACCAGCTGTTATCAGGGTATATCTAAAAATTTCTCCTATCAGCCCCTTAGAGATAATCCATTACTTTTTTAGGCTATGGCAGAGTATATTTGCTACTTCCCAAATTGATTTTTCCAAAAATCATTCCATTGCCCCAAATGTGTTACTGGATTTCTCTTATCAAATGTGTCTAATATGGACCATTATAAATTAAATTGAGAAGCTACAAAATAAAGCAGAACAATTTTTCGTTTTGTCATGTTAGGAGAATAAAAATAGTTTCAAACTACAGGAACTTTAATGAAAAGGCAAAAGCCAGAGAGAGAAATTTCAGAAAGTGAAGATATAACAATCATAGTTCTTCTAGCTCTCTGAATATTTGGCTTTTATTTAAGTGGATATTAGTGTGGTCACAGACCACAATTTCAATGAGGATAAATCAATGTGTGCTTAATACTTGTTTTGAAATATAAATCATATAATCCACTTGTAATAAAGACCAATGACATCTTTACAAATACAATTGTCTCTAAAAATGTTAATTTTCATCTTAACATGCCTACCTACTAATTATAATGCTTTTAACTATTCCTTAAAAACCATTGGAATAAAGTTTAGTTAATTTCTGAAGCACTTAATGTCCAAATAATTGCTAATGGAGCAAAGATTATTCAAAAATTGATGTTTCAACATTTCACTAACAGAAATGTATCTTGAATTGGCAGGAATCTTTACCCATTTCTTTAAAAAGACTTCACTCTAAGAACAGAAATAGCAAGCTAATTATTAACCTGTGTTTTTAACTTTCTGATAGTGTTCAATGGATGAAACTAAATGTAGCAAGTAAAGAAGTCTCTTCGACTAATTCTATCTCTTAATTTTCAGTGAAGACATTGCAAATATTCATGTGTATGGTTGTTTTTAAACTGAAAGTGATGCTTGCTAAAACAGTTCCTCAAAACAGAACTGCATTCCTTCCGTATCCTTACTTAGTGTCCCCAAGGGCACAGGGTCAATTACTCCAAGGTTATTTAGTAACTGACCTTTATAATAAATCACTTTATAAAACAGAAAACGCAGAAGAAAATTTGTAAAAGTTTAACTGTCCAGAGATTGATTATAATAATTTACACTTTCTTAGACCAGCTTTTAAAGCACTTCCCACAAGCAAATCAAAGGTCTCCAGTTAGTATTCAGTCAGGAGGTATTTATGTCCATGTTTCTCTTGGTTGCCTTAACTTCTTTGTAAATAATTTTATTTTATATTAACTTTCCAAAGCATCCAAAACTTTCATGATCTGTTGTTTTATGGCTTTGGTAGCATCCCCTGCATTTGGAATCAAATACCTGTGGGGAAAAAAATATATGTAGATTAATACAGTGCTTTCCCAAGACTCAGCTGAGATGTCACCTCCAGTGGGAAGATTTCCCTAACCCACAAAGCCAGCAGAGATGCCTCCTATGTACTCCTCATAGCTTATTTAACAAATATACAAAAGCTTATTTTGAAAGAAAGAAAACCTAAACATAAAGGTAATATGAGTTTTCGTAACAGTGTAGAACTAAAAGTCTTCGAATCATTATTAAATGTACATAATGGCTAGATAATAAAACAATGATAAAAAAAATACAATATCCTACTGCTCAGAGTACAGACAATTCAATCAGCTACAGAGTCATAATTTGATAGTATCTAATTCCAAAGACAATGATAACTCCAACACTTAGTAGTTTGACCATTAGCAAGTAATTTAAGTTAAAACAGATTCCTATACAAAAAATAGGTATGATTATCCCAATTTTACAAAGGGATATGTATGTATGTATATAAAATTTTATATACATTAAATAAAAAATGATATCATAGGATCTGAAATATTAAGAAAGATTAAATTTATGGTAATTATACAAAATACCAACATCACAGATTAAATAGCCATATTCTTTTCCAGGAGCATAAAAATATGACTTTTTTTTAAAAGCATTTTCCATGAAGCCTAACAAAAAATTCCACTGTATAAATCATCTGTAAGTGTTACATATACAAGGCAGTATAGAAAATCATTAAGTATCTAGGAATAAGAGGAGAGGGGGAATCTGACTAATTTATTATGACTATCTTTCTAAAACTCTAGATTTTAAAACAATGCTCATCTATGAAATAAAATAAACTTCAATTTCTTTAGCAAAATTTAAGGAAAAACATTTAAAACATAAATATCAATGACCATCATACATGAAAGTCATAATTCACATGTCCTAGAATTAATTTATAAGTAGATATCTAAATGTGTACACCATCTGAACCACTACATGTATGGATTTATCCCGGAAAAACTAATTGGACAAGTCTATAAATATGGATTATTGAAAATCCATTAAAAGGGCTGGGCACCCATAGCTCAGTGGTTAGGGGGCCAGCCACATGCACCAGGGCTGGTGGGTTCAAACCTGACCCGGGCCTGCTAAAACAAACAAAAGAATAGCCAGGCATTGTGGCAGGTGCCTGTACTCCCAGCTACCAGGGAGGCTAAGGCAAGAGAACTGCTTGAGCCCAAGAGTTTGAGGTTGACGCCACAGCACTCTACTGACAATGACAAAGTGAGACTCTGTCTCAATTTATAAAAAGCAAAACTCCATTAAAAGAATGGTATAGTGAAATGATATAAATGCCAATCAGTAGTGGACTGGTTAAATCAGTACCCTAGGAATATCCATGTAATCATTAAAATGTAAAGAATTCATAAAGATGCATACATACTGACATTAAAACTAGTAAGTTTTTTTTAAAGAATCAGGTTTTTTAAAAGTCTGTATCGAATCTAGTTTTTATTTTTTTTTTTCAGTTAAAATGCTTTATTTCTTAAAGGTATTTTTAATAAGGATTCAAATCTTCTTATAATTAGGTATTCTAGCCTTTGATTTAAAACTCATTTTTGCTATGTATATTTTCTCTTAAATAAAGGAATGTATTTTCATAGAGTATGTTGAAAATTAGGAAAATCAATAGTTCTGTCAGATGTAGTATTTAGAGTGTTATTTTGATAAAAATCCAGGTGCTCTGATGTGGTTTGAAAATGCTTGCTCCTTTGGAGTATAATTGCTGGGGGAAAACTGTGGCATAGGTAAAAATTCACCATAATGACTGTTATACATAATCATCTGAGGTTTTTTGGTTTTTTTTTTTTTTTTTTTTTTAGAGACAGAGTCTCACTTTATCGCCCTGGGTAGACTACGTGCTGTGGCATCACACTGCTCACAGCAACCTCCAGCTCCTGGGCTTAAGCGATTCTCTTGCCTCAGCCTCCCGAGTAGCTGGGACTACAGACGAGCACAATTTCAGATGCCTCATCAGTAGTCCCAGGAAGGTGCCAGTAAAATAAATTATTTTCACTCAATGCCTTGAGAGAAACTTCAGTTTTTCTCTTTGGTTGTATTTCTAAACAGAAAGCTTTGTGGAAGTTTGTTTACATTTGACAGGGTCAAGGAAAGATGGGAAGGAAAAAGGAATATTGTTTTTTAGAGATAGCTTGTTTTATAAAAATCCTACTCACTTGCAATTTTTATACATGGTTTAATCTTTTCATTTTTTACATTCTTTCTGATTTGAAAATGTTTTACTTTATTACATAATAACAGAGTAGAATATTCTAGGGTAGGTAGGAAATGTTTGAGAAAGAGAAGCCTGAGAAGCATTATCCAAAGAATATGGCAGAGCCTAAAAAGACATCTAGGTATCCCAAGCTGCCTAGCCTGGGATAGCATTCTCAGTTCCATCCCTCTGCTTCCAGAGCCTTCATCTAAGGTCTCAAATGTAAATGTCTACAGAATCTGAGCAGATAGCGTAAATGCAGTGAGTCGTGTTAGTACTGATGAAACTGGAAGGACACTTTTAAACCGCTGAGCAGACCTTACAAAGCAGGTCTGCAGACTAAATGCAGCCTGCAAGTGTTTCCAATGAAGATGCCAAGCCTTCTGTTTAATAACACAAACTAAGGAAACCAAGACCAAGGCTAAAGTTCTTGAGGACATTCCCATATATACCACCCATCTGAGTAACGTATGACACATATGTACTGTGCATCTTTAACCGTCCACACACATCTGTGCTGTTGATGGGATGCAGTCCATAGTATCTCAGTTTTCAAGAACAATGGTGAGATGTTTATAATACCTATTGAAATTTTATGCTTGTTTCATGGAACACATTTGGAAAGTGGAAAATGTTCTGTAATGTTTAGTGCCCCTCGTATCCACATACAAGTATAATTAAAAGCATCTTCTGCTTAATATCAGATCAGTAATTTCTTCTTGAAAAATTAGATGTTCTACACAAAAACACTAACCTAGACCATATTTTCTATTATCTTAAATGCAAAAAATTATAATTCATTATTCATCAATCCCATCCCCCAATTTTCTAAAATATAATTTAAATTTAAAAACTTTTATATATAGGTAACAAATTATCATTTAGGATATAAAATGCTTAAAACACTGCTTTCCAATAACCAGATTATCCACGTGGTTGCTAGGAAATAGTAGGTTTGTGTACAGTAACAGGATACTCTGATGCCTCTTCGTACTAGAAACATTCCCTTTGATGATAATCAGCCCACTTGTTTCATGGTTTGTGTTTAAAATATAACTAGAGAGTTTTTCTCCTATATTGGTTTGTTGAAATTACTATATTGAGTATTTAAGACATTAAATATAACTGTAGTAGAAAACATTATATTGAGAGACATATAAGTTCAACAAATTTCATTATTAAAAAAACAAACACAAGAGTCATTCTGCTAGAAAAACATCAACTGTACAGGTAGTTTTCAGGGTATGTTGGCAATGACACAATCACCTATTTTGTTCACAAGTATAATCACATAAGAAGACACCTTGCTACGAGGGGTCTAGCACAATATCTGACACATGGTGTTCTATTTAAATTTGGCTTTCATTTTCTTTTCTTTTCTTTTTGAGACAGAATCTCACTCAGTTGCCCTGGGTAGAGTGTGGTGATGTCATCATAGCTCATAGCAACCTCATAAGCTCAAACTGTTAGACCCAAGACATCCACTTGCCTTAGCCTCCCGAGTATTTGGGACTATAGGCATGTGCCACAACACCCAGGTGGTTTTTCTATATTTAGTAGAGATGGGTCTTGCTGTTCCTCAGGCTAGCCTTGAACTTCTGAGCTTAAGGGATCCACCTTCCTCAATTTCCCAGAGTGCTAGGATTATAGGCCCTTGTTTTGTCTTAATAAATTCCATCAATAAATTCATTAATTGGGATTATATTCATGTGTATATTTATATTATGAATTAGAAAACTTAATGTATTTTGAGAAATATTCTTGAAACTCAATTGTAATCTGCATTTAAGTCAGGATGATTCTAACCTTTACTGTAATATAAGTAGTTCATATGTAAAAAGAATACATAAGTCAGCCTAAATCATAGAAAACATTTTACTTTCTTCTGCCCTGATGATCTTTCTCTCACTGTTCTCCATGTGGTTGGTAAGTGCTGCCTGAAGCATTCTTCTCTTCTCTATCCCATTTTCAACTTCCAGTCTCCCAAACTTTTCATAATACCCTCTGAAAATTTTTTCTTTATCCTTCTTTCCTCTTCTTCTTTTCTCTTCCCCTTTGTTTCTTGCTTTAAGCCTCTCAGGATTATGTTTTGTGCTCAGTGTCAGAAGTTCTACAAGTATAGAAACTCAAGATTTGACCCAGTGAATAACAGTGGTTTTTCTTTTAAGAGTGAGAGAGAAAGAGGGAACTAAGGAGGGAGAGAGGGGGCAAATGAACTGCTTTTGATATCCTTCTTTTCCATTGATCATCATCTGTTCAGCTGCTTATGCTCTTCTGTTTCTCCACTGTCTACACCACTGCCAGTTTCCAGTGTTTCATTGACTCCCCCCACCCCAAAGGCCACCAGCACCATTGCCTCGCAGCATTTCAATTCCTCTAGGTCACTAATAGGGAAGTAAAAGTTTGACCTCTTTGATGACTACTACTTCAGAGAAAGTTCACACTTCACAGCTGCTGAATTGCTGGCAATACAGCTTTTTTAGTTATACTGTAGCTTTGGCCCTACAAGATGGCAGAGATGAGCAGTGGGTTGGAGTTTAGTGAGAGCCAGACTCCCAGATGGAGGACTTGCTGTTCAGTCTGTGTTCCTCCACCTGACTCTTCCTAGGGTTCTTTTCTCTCAGGGTCTTCACAGTCCCTTCTCTCAGACTGGCCTAAAAATTCCTGAAAAATCTTATCCAATGAGCTGATTTGTATCCCAATTGTATGCTGGTTTTAAGTTCTTACCCATAATCTTTCTTTGTTCTCAGTCATCCAAGGATGTGCTGAGTATCTGTTAAGAATTAAGCCAGAACATTCTGTGACAGTGAATAAAAATGAACAGGCATTTTAAGGATTTTTTTTAGAATCTTGTACTTCTCAGAAAATGAAGACTTTTCTAGTGGGAGGTGTGGCCAGCTATAAAAGTATTCTGGAAACACAGGAGATGAAGCAAAGACTGTATTTCTAACAAAGGTATGCTTTTTCCCCTCACATTTAATGTCTTTATCCCAATTTGGTGATAAATCCCTGATATATCCTATAATTCATATAATCATGTAATGATATCTTATAATTGAGGAAACAGGATACTTTTGACCAGGCCTGGGGTCATTAGTTAACTGGCATTGGTGGTGGTGTTCTCATATAGAAAGTGGCATCTACAGGACAATTCAGAATAATCAAACATTTGTCAGAGAAAGACTGACACAGAGAGGGATTCTGGGTAGAGAAAGTAGCATGAGGAGATGACCCATAATGCAGGGGGAGTTTCAGGGTCTTAAAATGTTTGGAATAAGAAGGTGTATGTTATAAATGGGATAGAGGATAAATTTCAAATCCTAGTTGTCTTTTTTTTTTTATATATTGGCTGAGCAATGGAAACTAAGAACTTTATTTTAATCTTATATTGAAACAACTCAAGGTCTTTAAGTTCAAGGAGTGGTCATTATATATTTGACTTTTAGGAGACATTTGGGAAAATAGACCGGTCAGATAATCATAGCAATAATCAAGCAAGAGATGATGCGCATTAGATCTAGAGGCATTAATCTAAAGAAATAGCAAAAAGGGGAATGGAATGAACTTCCAAATATAGGCAAGACAAAATATGCATATGGCAGGTTTTAGGGGATAGAGAGGTCAAAGGTGAATCGAAGTTTTTACCTTGGTGATTAGTAGGTGATGGAACCATAAATGGAGAGAATAAATACAAGAAGAGAAGAGTAGCACAAAAGAAAAAGAGGTAGGCTATATACATATAAATTTTAAAGTGCCCAAGATGGTAAGAATTTCTGGGCAATTTCTTGAAAGAAAGACTTGAACTGAAGGTAGGAATGCATTTTTTTTTAAATTTTATCATCGGTAATTTGGGGAGACTTTCTATATGCAAAGTTCCAGTCTAGATGGTAATGATTCGAAGATGAACAAGACCAAATTTTGCCCTCAAGGAGTTCGTAGTTTAAGGGAGAAGCTACGACAACCCACCCAAATTCCATATCCAGATGTTTGGTGCTAAAATTAAGGTACGGTGAAAGTCCTGTAGCAGACTGTGTTAGTGCCTCAACACATCTGCTCAATCCTCGCCATTACCGTGTATGACAACTCCATAGCTTCCAACTTCAAGCACGTGATTCTTCTCGATGGCTTCCTGTGGCAATGGGAACATTCTGAAGGTATTAGGGAATTATTCCTCCCACCCCCTAAGTAATTCTGAACCTGTAACTGAGGCATTGGTAGATAAATAGTTGAGCTACCTTGTCTCTTAGTTGGGATAACTAATGCTTATATTCTACACTGCATCACCTGTCTGTCTGCCATTGACATTAAACCTGGTTACCAAAGCACAGACCATCTCGTTACTTTACCCTGACTGGCTTTGTTTCATTCCTGACTCACTTCTCCAGCCTCTACTAGTGCTTCCTGAGACCAACACCCAAATGAACTACTGACTCTTCTGCCTCTGGCACCTTTTAATCATGGCCATACATTTTTGAAACCCCTTCCATCAGGAGATGGGGTCCAGGTCCCCACATCTTGAATCTGGCTAAACTGAGACCTGCAGAGTGTAGTGAAAAAACGCTGTATGAATTATGAGGCAGTGTCATAAAAGGCCATGCAGCTGCTATCTTGTTCACTGAGACATTTTCTCTTGGAGCTTTGAGCTACCAAG
Source organism: Arctocebus calabarensis (assembly GCA_963573935.1). NCBI lineage: Eukaryota > Metazoa > Chordata > Mammalia > Primates > Lorisidae > Arctocebus > Arctocebus calabarensis. The sequence continues at coordinate 8,991 of CAUYON010169561.1, forward strand.
TAAGGAGTCCATGCTGGATATTCTACTTGGAGGGCTCTGATTATCTCTCTCTGTGTGTATGTATATATATATGTGTATATATACATACACAAAGAGGGTGCTAAGAAATGTATGCACATTTTAAGAAAGGAAAAACTGTTAAAATTATAATAATATATAGTAATAAGAAAAGATGAATGCAAGTCATGTTTGAGCACTTCTTGTAATTGCAGAAGTCAAACATAACTTGAGTATTACAATTTTAATACCTTTTAAGTCCTTTAGATTTTTTTTTAACACCCTCTCTGTCTAGAGAGAGATGCCCAGTGAATCTCAGCCCGGTGCAAAGCATTGAGTAAAGAAGCCTCCAGATAATTTTAGGCCCTAATATTGGAGTCACTCTCAGCCATCCAGTCTTCTCAGCTGAATTTACGGACATAATGAAGCAGAGATTGATTGTACTCACAATGCCTTGAGTATACTATAAATGTTGCTTTACACCTCTGAGTTTTTGGGTGGTACCCAGAACATTGACTTACGTGAGCACTTTTGTGCAGGAAACATGAGAGAGTTGAAGGCAGGGGTATGCTAAAGGAGAGAGCGTGGAGTGTGGAGAGCGTGTGGCTTGATTATTTTCTACCGTGCAGAAATGATTTACTTTACTTAAAAAGGTGTGTATTTGGCATCCAGCTTTTCTCCCACATTAGGATGAGCCTCAATCGATGTTACCTAAGAACATGGCCTTCAGGAAGTTACAAGGTCTGAATCCGGCTAATAAATTACAAAAGAACTTCCAGGGGGCCACTGCTTAATAAGTTTTTAATAGCTTTCCCCTTTTTAATGGTGTGTGTTTGTGCATTATCCTTAGCAATCTATGTACATTTGGCTAGAAATATGTGTGACCTAAGAGAGAGAGACTCAAGCAGATTCTGCCTAAGTTAAGCTCTACATTATATCCAGTTTGAACATGAGGTGAAGGAGGGATAGTTCCTAGGTGATTAGAAATAGTTTTTGTGTTGGATATAATGTCTGTCACATTCAATCACCTGGTGCCTGTTTAGGATCAGACATATGACAGCAGGTGGAAATGAGCCTTTTGATTCTAAAATGGCAACAGACCCTCATGTCTGCAGATTTATCTGACAAATTTGGCAGGAGAAAAGAGGTCTGGAACCTGAAGCATCTGCCACTGAGTTGGGAGAGCTGAAATAAATGCTTTTGTGAAAGCTGTTTCCTCCCATTGCTATTCCATGAGCTTCCTCTGAACTTACGATCACACCCAAGTGTGTTTATCAATATCTGGGGCCTGGAATCTGTCAGTGATGCACTGTTGCTTCTGAGATTCCATTTGAATCAGTAAAATGCACCTCAGCTTGGGAGACCTTAATACAGCTGTATGTTGAGTGTATGTTGATTCGTGCTGAGACAGCAGAGGAGACCTCAGCAAGGTACAGTTCATGCCCCATGCTGGTCATTTTCTATGTAGTTTTCAGACAGGTGGTCCCTCGCCAGATAAGAAACCTTTCTTCACACTGCACGTGTTATAGATACATGAAACATAAAAAAGAATAGTTTAAATAGAGAAGAAAATATGTGTCACTACTTGATGCTGTGATGGGCAAGTGTTTTCTTAAATAAAACCAACGGCAACACTCACAAAGATAGTGATAGTTTGTACACAGGCAAACAAAAGCTACAACAGGTCATAGACAGTCTAAATAAAAAAGGAAATGACAATCTGAGAAAGATATTTGCAAGATGGTTAACATCCTAAATATATGGAAAATTCCTGTCAGTTGACAGAAAGATAAAAATAAAAAGCATTAGCACATCAATAGGGAAAAATGGGTAAGGAGCAATGAAGAAATAATTTATATTAGGAACAGATAGCTAATAAGAGTATGAATTCATGATCAGATAGCTAATAAGAGTATGAATTCATGATCATCTCAGTAGTAATTACAGAAATACAAAGGAACTAACAGAGAAGAAAAAAGGGATGCCACAGTGTGTCTATCCAGTTAGCCACTGTTTCTTAAAGGCAACAATACATAGTGGGGTGAAAGCAGCTGAGGTGGGTACCACACTTCTGGTGGGGTAAGTGTTTCTGCCACACTTCTGAAAGCAAATTGACAATCTCTGTCAAGACCTTAGAAAAAAGGAAAACCTTCGACTCATTACCAGCACTTCTAGGGATCTGTCTTAAAGATAGGAGATAAATTCAGAGAGTTATGTAAAGAATGATGATCAAAACGAGGTTTATTATAAAAGAAATATAAAAACAATCTAAATGTCTCCAAAGGGGACATGGTTAAATGTGTATATATGTATATTTAGAGAAATTACTAAAAGTTAAGATTTTAAAGAATACTCAGGGTGTTAATGAACAAGATAGAGAATAACAAAGTTTATTGTTTGTTTCCAATTATGAACATGGATTTGTAAATGCAAATGCAAGGAAAAAATACATCAAAAATGTCAACACAGTTACCTTTGAATGGTAAGCTTATGGGTGAAATTTCTATCTTTCTACTTAACTCTTTGGTATTTCCTAAATCTCTACGATGGATATGGAATTAGTTTTCCATTGCTACATAAGAAATTATCACACCTGTAGCACTTAAAACAATATCAAATATGACCTCTCAATTTCTGCGGCTCAGAAGTCTGAGGTTGGCCTAGCTGGATTTTCTGCTCTGCTCTCATAAGGCTGAAAACAGGTGTCAACTGGGATGAATTTTCATGGGGAATACAGGGTTCTCATTCAAGTTGTTGGTACAATCAGTTCTGGTGGTTGCAGGAATAAGGTTATTGTTTTCTTACTAACAACTATAGTTCCTTTCTAGGTAGCCCCGCTGGCAGTTCACAAAGTGAATGTTTGCTTTCTTCCATGGAGGAAGAGTGTATGAATCACCTTCTTTGTGTTCAGTTGGGAAAAAACTCTCTATCTCTACAAGACTCTTGTGATTTGGTCAGATCTTCATAGATAATCTCCATATGTCAAGGTTATCTGATTTGGGAACTTGATTATATCTACAATATCCCTTCATCGCAGCACCTAGATTAGAGTTTGATGAGAGTCAATGGAGAGAAGATATTCATTTACCAGGCGCTGGGAATCTTGAGGACCATCTTAAAGTTCTGCTTACTGCAAGCATGTGTTAGTGAGCTAAGCTTGAAGAATAGACTTCTTGGTTTTGAATCTTCCTCTGATTAAGCAACTGACTTTGAGCAAGTTAATTAACTGCTTTAGTTTTAGTTATCTTTAGAATTGGAAAATAATAAAAATAGTCTTACAGGGTTCTTGTAAAATCTGTTGCAAATTTACATGTAATGCTATTTTATGACAATTTTTTATAAAACCTGGTTTGCAGAACCAGTGTCAGAAAATATAAGAATATATAGTCATGTATCACTTCATGACTGGAATATGTCCTGAGAAGTGCATTGCTAGGGAATTTCACCATTGTGCAAACATCACAGAATGTACTTACACAAACCCAAAGAGCATAGCCTACTATACCCAAAGGCTATATAGGATAGCCTGCTGCTCTAGGCTGTAAACCTGTACAGCATATCACTGTACTGAATATGGAAGGCAATTATAACACAATGGGAGTGTTTGTGTATCTAAACATAGAAAAGATACAGTAAATATATGGTATTATAATCTTATTGGACCACCATAGGATTAAAAAGTCCACTAAAACTAACTAGGCAGAGAATAATTTGACAACTACATAAGAACGAGCTTCAAATTTTTTCATTGTCTTTCTCTTTTCCTGTCCATGGTGAATGGCCTGCTCATTCCCTACCTCTGTGCCCCTGTAGCAAGATTGTTTCGTAAATGAGCACATCTATGGTACTCTAGACTCTTTCTTGATATTCTGCTTTTATCTCCAGTTTAAAAAATAGTTTGGTTCGAATTAGCTGCAGAAAACTTTGTTAAAATAGTAAAAATGCAGATGTTGTTCAAAAAGAGAGACCATACAAAGCAGCAAACCATGGCTCGCATTATTTTGAAAGCTCTATAAAGGGACACTCAGTGACAGGATAGAGATGGGAATGTTTGTTGTCAGTATAAAAGAAGGGCAAAGGGTTACCCAGTGAATGGCCAACTCTGATGGCTATAAGACGATTAGAACATTAGTTTCTTAAGATAGAATATCCAAGATATTAAAAGAATAATAGGATACCACATCTAGAAAGACCAGATAAGCATAGGGCACTACAATCCCTATAAATATATTCCCAGAGAAATGTTATCCAGTATCTGTTGGTCGGGTTGCTCACTGCCCCATTTGGGTTCATTTCTGGTTATTGGAAAGTTCTCTTTGTCTGTGGGAATGCCTGCTTCTGATGCGGAGCCCCACATGGAAATTCTAAACCTAGCCCTTTGATGCTTGATGTATTGTAAGGGAGAATAAAAGATGCTAAAAACAAACCTTTGCCTACATTAAAGTCCAGGTTACTCTCTTTCCATTGTGGGCTGTTTATGCTTACCAATCTTAAGCTGCTTCTTATTTCTACTCACATGCCTTACTTCTCTATCATCTTCTAATATGAGAATACATTGACTATGATCTTGGATCTGCCTGGATGCCCTGACAGGTGCTACATGTGAGGTTTAGGCTGCAGGATACCAAGTTGTACTTTTCATTTCAGTCTTGTCCTTCAGCTGGAGCTACAGGAGTCATGGAAGCAAATGGTCAGATGAATGAGACCATGTTCTCTGACAGGTTTTTCTGGAGTTTGTAGGACTGGTATTGTTTCATTCAGAGTACATGTTTAGAAAATAGTTTTTAAAAGAATGAGTGAGAATATATACTAGCAGCTTCTAAAGGTGAAGACTGTAGTATTATGCATAGTAAAGCAGTAAGTATCTCATTGTGCATTGAGAATATATGTATTTGAGTTGAGCAAGGAAAAAAAGAATAGTGACTGATAAGAATTATAGCACTAGGAGTTTAAGAAATATGTTTATTATGTGCTGGGTACTGCACTCAGTGATTTATAGCCATGATCTGATTTCAGTCCCACTAGACTATAACCTACATGAGGACAGGGAGTAAGCCTTTGTTACATGTTGTGGAATTCTCGATGTCTAGTGTAGTGGCCAGTGTATAGCAGTACAGAATGTCTGGAAATTACTTCAGCATAGATTTATGGACCATCTACTTTGTGTCAGAAAAAAAACCAACCGATAGACAGTGAATGTTAATTCCTGGTACTGAAGGATTGGTAGTTCACGAAAACACTCAAAAATTCAAGCCCTCAGGGAAGATTGTCCTTGAGAATAAAGACTGGATTCAGATGATCCTAGGTTTAAATTCTGTCCCTTCCACTGTAACCATGTGACTTTGATTGTTATTTCATCTCTCTGAGGATCTGTTTCCTCCTCTGTAAAACAGGCATGAGAATACTAGGGCCTCGCTCTTGGAGTAGTTTGAGGATTACAGAACAATTACTGGCCTGTAGTATGCACTCAATACATGACAACTTTTTTTTTATAATAGGCATTCTGTAAGTATAAGTTGAGTGAATGTCTGAATAATTTTTCTTAGTTGCTTAGGAGGCATGTTCCCTGTTTCATAGGTAAGGAATCTGAACTAGAGAGGGATTTCCCAGGGTCACACATTTAGTAAGTAGCAGAACTGGGATTTGTAACAAGTCCACAACTGTGTAGTTCATGTCCTTCATGTCATTTTTCTACTGTCTTCTAATTAATGAATTATTGTTGACAAATGGCATAAATATGCTGGATACAATTTCTGAGAGGAACTTAGGCAAAGGAAAAATACCATGTCATTTCCCTGTAAGCGGTGGCAAGTGAAGTCAGAAGTATTAGAGATTCTACCAGGATCTAGCTTCCACCGTGGGAGTGTCACCCAATCTGGCTGTTAAGCACTGTTGTGTGCCAGTTGGAAATAGGCTGCATTTTCCTCATGTGACAGCTGGTCTCGGTAGCAAGGAATGCCTCAATGTTGGCACCATAATTCAGCCCAAAATTCATTTGACTTGATTCACAAATATGCAGCTGAAAAACTACAATCAGAGAGATATTGGGCTCAGAATAGGGTAAAGCAGGCAAAGGGGAAATGACACTTTATTATTTTTATTGCCATAATAAAATGGGATGTGCCTGGCTGTGAATCTCCAGTTTAGTAATGCATGTTTTTAAATATGTTATTAAATAAAATATGCTTTAACTTCTATTGATGTTGCTTTTGATCAACAATCCTATTCTTACAGGATTTTTTAAAATGTTCCCATTGAGAGTATAATTATTACAGAAACAATAAGGAGTCTTTTTTTATATTCTCTGTAGACTTATCCCCAGTGCCACCTACTCCAAGATGACTTCTCTGACTCATTTATTCATTCATGTGTTAAATATTTACTGAATGCCTGTATGCTAGAGACTGTTAAAAATTGCTTGAACGAGGTCCTTGCTCTTATAAGATTTGTGTTCTATTTGGAAGATAGACAATAAGCAAACCAACCAACAAGCAAGTAAATAAAATAATCTCAGAGAGGGATAATTTCTATGGAGCACTAGAATGTGTTGTAATACCTCCTAGAATTGGCATTAGAGCTAAATTCTGAATGCTGGAAGTGATTCTCTGGGTAGAACTGAGGAAAGAAGTTTCCTGAGCATTGGGAATGACTGGTACAGTCATCTGAAGGAAGGAAGTAAGAGGAGGTCTTTGCCAACAGATCTCAGAAAGTGGGGGAAGAGAAGTGGATATAAACATGGAGAAATTGGTAGAGGCCAGACCATGAAAGAGCTTATGGGACTTTGATTTTATTCTGGTACAATTATGAGTCTTCAGGATATCACGTATGAGCATGGCATGATCTGACTTGTATCCTTATATTTTTTAAGAGGATTCTGTAGAGTGAAGAGTAATATTGTTGTAGACAGATAAATGGAATAGAATGGGGAGTTCAGAAATAAACTCTCACATTAACAGTTAGTTGGGCTTCCATAAGGGTGGCAAGACAATTAAATGGTGAGAGAATAATCTTTTCAATGAATAATGCTGGGAAAATTGGATATTCAAATAGAAAAAGAAGAAAATTGGACCTTACCTCACATTATATACAAAAATTAATATGGATTTAACATGGATTGAAGTGTAAATATAAGAGGTAAATCTATACAATCTTAGATTAAAATGTACTGGAAAATCTAACATTGGATTTAGCAAAGGTTTCTTATATAAGACACCAAAAGCATATGTAACAAAAGAAAAGAAGATAAATTGTGCCATATCAAAATTTACAACTTACATACATTAAAAAATTTATCAGGGGAGTAAAAGGATAGCTCATACAATAGAAGAAATTAGTTGTACATTAGTTATCTGACATGGGACTTGTATCCATCATATACAAAGAACTCTTACAGACAAAAAATTTAAAAATGAGCAAAAGCTTTGAACAGACATTTTTCCAAAGGAGATGTGCAAATAGCCATTAAATAATGAAAAGATCCCCAGCGTCATAAGCCATCAGAGAAATGTAAATCAAAACCACAATTAAATACCACCGTACACCCAATTGGATGATTCTAATGAAAAAGGCAAGTCATAACAAGTGTTTGTGGGAATATAAAAAGATATGGCCACATTGGAAAATAACTTGGCAGTTCCTCAAATGTTAAATACAGAGTTTCCACATGATTCAGCAATCAAACTTTTAAGTAGATTCCCAAGAGAAATGAAAGCGTATGTTCACATAAATATTCACACATCATTATTCATAATACTCAAACATGGACTCAACCCTAATGTCCATCATCTAATGAATAGATACATCAAATAATAATAGATTATTATTTGAGAATAAGAATAAATGAAGTGTTGTCAAATGTTTCAATACATATGAATCATTATCTAAGTAAAAGAAGTCACTCAACACAGGACGATGTATTATATGGTTATTGGCATAAACTGTCCAGAATAGGCAAATATATAGAGACAGAATGTGGATTAGGGGTTGCCTAGATCTGGGGAGAATGACAGTTTGGGGGATTCCATTTAAGAAGGGTGGCTTTTCTCTCTGGCTCATTGAAGATGTTCTAAATTGATTGTGGTGATGAATAGGTATATGACCATGGGAATGTAATAAAGCCATTGATTTGTGCTCTTTAAATGGATAAGTTATATTTGAATTATATCTGAATAAAGCTTATTTTTTAAAAAAAGAATAGATTGTCATCAGGGAAAAATTAGAAATATGTAACTCAATTAGCAATTAGGAGACCTTTGCTTGTCCAGGGGGAGATGACGTTGGCTTGAACCAGATCATCTGGTCACCCCATCAATTGTCATCAGGCTGAAGTAAATATTCCTCTCATTTATTCCCACATGCCATTAATATTTTTTACATTACTCTGAAGTGATCTTTATAGCTATCTGTCTCCCCTACTATGTTGTAAGCATCTGATGTTCTAGTTCCCTATACGTGGAATGTCTCCACACAGTAGGAATTGAATAAATGCACAGTGAATTGACCAAAGCCAGATATTGATGGCATTAAGTGTCACAGATATCTCTAGAAGGCTTAAAACTGAGTATAATTAAAATTGTATCCAAATCTTTCATTTTCTCCCACCCACACCTTTATCTAGAATTGATTTATCTTTATATTCCACTAATCTGCCAGCCTTCCCGCTAGTATGGATGTCTTTATATATGCACATATAAAATTTGTCAAGAACAAAGAGTCCAGAAATAGACTCACACTACTACCTGTCCAAGAGTGTATATGGCAGCCTTGTCCATAATTGCTACAAAATGGAAACAACCCAAAGCCGTTCTGTGAGTAAGTGGATAAACATACCATGGCACATCCAGACAATGGAAAGCAATTCACAGGAAAAGAAACACTATTTACAAATACACCAGGGTGGATAAATCTCAAAGACATTAGCTGAGTGAAAGTTACCACCTGGAAAGGTTACATGCTGTTAGATCTCATTCTCATGATATTCTTAAAGAGATAGAATTATAGTGAAGAAGAATAGATCAATGGTTTTCAGCAGTTAGGATTGAGGATGAGATATGATTACAGATAAGAGTATAAAAGAATGTTGGGGGGGAGCAGTGATGAAACTGTCTTGCATTTTTGTTGTAGGGGTTACAGGAATTTATATTTGTGTGCTAAAATTACTGGAATTCTGTGCCAAAAATCAATTGACTGTAACTTAATTTAAAAAATAAAATACAAAAGTAAAATCACTTTCTTGAATCTCAAAAACTCTGAAAAGAGATTCACCTGGCATCTGATTTGGCTCTGCTACCTGTCATCAGGGTTAATTTACAGTTATCTCTTTACATTAGTCTTCTCATCTGTAAAATGAGGATACGGGTATCTGTATGCATGGTAGGGAAAGTTAAATGAGATAGCCCCTCATTTAATTAGGTACTTAGCACAGTGGTTGGCACGCAGCAAGAGCTCGGTAAATTGAGCTAGGTTTTTTTTTGTTTGTTTGTTTTTTCTGTTGCTCTTTCTATCTCTACCCTACTCTTTACCATATTGAAGAGGACACTGCCCGTAAAATAAATTAGTCTTGTATTTTAACCACTAAAATATCAATATCAGGACATTTTGAAAAGCATCAACATGGAGTGAGCTCTGTGATGTTTCATTCTAAAATTGCATCTCAGGACTGGGCAAGCCCTTATTGTGCATCAGTGCCCTCAGCAAATGTAGGCCACTGTTCTACAATACCCGGTTGTAACTGATTTAGCTCCATCTAGAATCTCTGATCATTTTGTTTCCTTTTTTGTTAACCTTGGAAGAAAGTTCAACATAATAGATTAAGAGAAAGCCTTTTGAGAGTTTCTATGCATTGGAGGATGGTTTCCAAAGCTAATATGAGTTACCATTCATCGTGTGGGTATGTTTTGTATGCACACACCGTGGCAGTCTCCTAAACTCCTCTGCCAATAACTCATACCCGTAGAAACTTGGGTTTTAAAATATTAGAAATTCTAATTTTTATTCCCCTGATTGGCACTGAGAACTCAGGACAAGTTTATATGTAAGTGCCTGATTTCATTGATTTATAATGGATAGAGCTGGTATCCCTGATTGTGTTCAGTTGCTTAAGTTTTATGGTAGAAAAGCTTTACCATATGCCTCCAATGTTTGCCATCTGACTTGTAGCCTGGTTATCCTCATAATCCCTGAGCTGGTGAATTCTCCTCTACCTGCAATCTCCTGGGCTACAGCATTTCTTCAGAAGGCAGCATAGGGGCAATTCCTTGGCTATCCTGCTGTCTTCTGATAAACTCTAACAGCAATGATTACTTGCCACTTGAGAATATTAAACAGAGCTTCCTGGTGTGTAGATTCAGATTTGTTTGTAAACGCATCCGTGATGGGCAGGCCAGTCAGATGAAATGGCTAACTACATAGGGAAGAAAGATGCATGGCCCTGGACAAGTCTCTCGTCTCTCTAGAGCCTCAGTTTTCACAGCAGTAAACTTGAAATGTTGGATCAGATTGTTTCTAAGGTCTCTAGAAGTTTTTATGTTTCAGGACTCACATTCACACAAAAAATTTTTCATTGTTGTTAAAAATTTCTTGTATTCTAAACACTGATTCTGTTTTCTTCTTGTTCCCCCCCTCCCAAATAATTATGATCACTTTTAAATGGAATCTGGAGTGCTATACTCTTTTTTGAGTGATTCAGATGACTACAAAGGAATTAGATCTTGAGCTATCAATAAATTGTCATTGATAAGTGGTTACTGTTCAATGCAGATTTGACACAAATGATGAACTGAAGTGCTTAGAGAGCTGCATTTTTCTTTTTGAAAATGATTGAAAGCATTAGGTTAGTAAAAGTGTATATTTCCTGTTAAGAGGAAGGAGGTAGGGGTGGTGATTGAGGAGTTAGGACAGTAGGAAGGGGATTTGCTAACCTCATGTGACAGTTCAATTACAACTATACAAACCTTCTCGTTTTGTGCTTTGGCCAGAACATGCTAGCTATTGACCTTCCAAATATACTCCAGACACACTATAAATGATAAATGTTTGAGATGATGAATAAGCTAGCTACCTGATGTGCGATATGTACATATACTGAAACATTACACTGTGTGATTATGTGTCATTTATAAACAAATCCAAACCAAGCTTATTCCTGAGACAGACAGGCCCAGAGAGAGAGAGCAAGCATCTTTAAATGAGAAAGCACCATCTGAGTGGCCTTGCTGTTGTTTCTGGAGAATATAAATACCTCCATGTACAGGTCTCAGCACCAGAGCATCAAGGAGGAAGAGACAGAATGATAAGGACAAAGCCAAAGTTGGCAAAATGGACCAAGTGCATGTTTTTAGAGCCAACGGTTTGCAATTCCATATTCATGAATAGAGGCCTTTCTCAGCATTTGCACAACAGTAATGTAAATCCTTGCCTTTATCTCATTGCTCAGTTGGGAAGGCCAGAGGGTCAGGGTTCATCAGACTTCTCAGAAGACAGGAGTTTGTATTTTGACTCTGTTATTTATGAATTAAGTGACCCTGAGGAAGTCATTTATTTTTTATTATTTGGTTAAACAAATATATATTGATTTCCTACTATGCCCTCCATTGGGCTAAGTGCCAGGATTAGACTGAAACATTCTTCCTTCTTTTATTATCCTCAGAACTTTAATGACTATTGATAACAGTTGACATTTGCTGGGTCTGGGCTTTGTGTCAGGCTGCAGGGTGTTTTATGTGGATTATCGACAATCCTCATGACAGTCTCCAAATAGTTATTATAATCTCTGTTTTTTAGCTAGGGAAACTGAGGGTTGCTTAAATTAGATAATTTATTTAAAATCATGGAACAAGTGGAAAAACCAGGAAATTTAGTTCAGAGTTTTAGAATTTATGGTACTATATGGTATCTTTTAATTTGCTAATATAAAAATATAGATAATATAATACTATCTACATAAATATATTTCATTTTATGAAAGTATATAGTAAATTATTAGGAATCAATAAATGCATTTAGTTATTATAATAGGTCAGCTGAATGGAGGAGTAGAAATAGCACAGGTGAGGGGACTGCCCTTTACGAGTGTGGCCCTACGCAAGTCACTTTCCCACTTGAAAGCCTCAGTTTTTCTAATCTATCAAAATGGAGGAAATTATGGAAGGCTTTCTGGAAGGCTGTTGTAAGTATCAGAAAAAAGCTGTGAATGTGAAATTCTGTGTATATTAGAAAGGGCTGTAAGAATTTAAGATCTATATCAATATGTGACATTTCTATTTTGATAGTCATCATGTTGAGTCTCAAGATGTTCTGTACTACTATGTATAATCCTACGCGTATTAATGCTTGAGAATCTTAATCCTGTCTTCCGAAGAAGTGAACTTAAGCAGAAAGAGCAAGGACAAAGTTGTCTCATGAAATAATAATAGTGTATCCAAGAAACTTAAAAACTTCACAATGTGTTAAAATGCAGTTTCTGGGTCCTACCAGTTAGATACTCTGATTTGCTGGCTCTAGACTGGGACATGGGTGGCTACATTTTAATACTCTCCCCTCCCCCCAGTTAATCCTTATTCAGCTGGTACCCAGACCGTACTCTGGCAATCTCTGATCCTGTAAAGAACTTCCCTTCAAGACTGAACGTGGGAGCACTTGGCTTCTAGGGACACACACTCCCCGAAACCCTCCCTTGAGGATTAACTCCATAGGCAGTTATGAAAGGACATTATGTGCCAAGACATTCTTCTAGGGATGAGGACACAGCAGCACATAGTCAAGGTGCTTGCCCTCAAGGAGCTGCATTCTGACATGGGCAGATAGACTGTAAAGTGATAGGCATGTTAGTGAATGACACAGTGGGTGTGGTGGGGAGGAAAAACAGATAAAAAAAAGAAAATTAAGCAGAAAAGGATAGAGTTACAAATGGGGCTGAGCCTCCCTCATAAGTGACATGATGGATTTGAGAAAGGCTCTGCAGGAAACTGGGGGAACATAATTAGGGCAGAGGGAATAGCAGATGCAAGAGTTCTAAGGCCGAACTGTGCTTGGTACATTCAGAAAACCACACAGAGGCTGGGGGCTGATGCATAGGGAGTAAAGGACACATATCATCCTTACTCTCCATCTGCAGCAGCTTCTGCTCCCAATTTCAGCTGCCATCCAAAGTCCTTCACAATCTAACTCCAGTGTCAACTTCAGTCTTCTCTTGACTGTTCTCTTTAACACCATGCTTAGGCCAAGCTTAGCTCTTGACTTTGCATGGCTCCTCTCCCTCTGGGCCTTTACTGACCTGGGGGCTGTCTGATTTTCTCCCAGGCAGTGGTCTCAAAGAGGGGCAGTTTTACCCTCAGGGCACATTTGGAAATGTCTGCAGACTTTTTTTGTTGTCTTGATCAGGGCTTAGGCTAATAATGAATGGGTAGAGACCAGGAATGCCATAGACAACACACAGGACAGCCCCAACAACAAATAATCTTTTTGCCCCAACATACCAGTAGTACTGAGGTTGAGAAACCCTGGTTAATGCCTCCTCATTTCTTGAAGCTAGGACCTTTTTGTGCAGTTTTCTTTGAGACCATTAGCCCACCCTGTAGGATCCTCTCTGAATTGTATGGAGCTTACCTAGTACCCTTCCATCCTTTCAATTCTGATGTGATTTCTGCACATGGAATTATACAGCATGGACTTCATTCTCAGTTCTATATATGTATGTGATGTTAGGCACCCTTTCCTTATCTATAAAACAGGAAAAATAGCAATCTCTACCTCTGACATTGTTGGGAGAATTACAGGAATTAGTACAAGTAAATCCCTCACTACAGTGCCAATACAGGGCTTAATAAATATTATTATCATAGTAAGAATCATTTAATGTCCTTCACTGGCTTGTTTGACCCTTGAAGCATTGATTATACCTTATAGTTATATAGTGTTATTTCTTATACTCCTTTGTATCTACAGGGCCAAATGAACTAGATCTTTTTTTAATCACAGTTTTCTTAGTATATGATGAGGTATGAGTAAGTCTTTGGTATATTTGCAAAAGATGGTCTTCCAAACTCTGGGAGCAGGGTAAGTCCATTTCCCTTTGAGAAATAACCTGCGTTCCTAGGTCAATGAATAACTCTTCCAGCTTACTGAATACTGATTTTTGTTCTAGAACAAATCTATCTCTGGGGCCGCACCTGAATTTCAGGGGATAGCTTTCTTCCTTTACATGTTAATATAGGGAAGGTAGAAAAAGTAAGTTAGAGTAATAAGTTAAGCACAGGATGAACCTGATGAGAAATACGGTGTGTGGGGGATTGAGGAAGCAGCAAAGGGAACCAATAAACTCTGAAGACAGAATGACAGATGTTCATTTAGAGGCAGCAATTCTGTGTGCCCACTTTTTTTAAAGCCCTGGTATAAGTTTTGTGGACTCCCTGCTGAATATGTCTCCTCCTTGCTCATCTCTCTTCCTGAATAACTTGCTGATTTCCAACTTGCATTGTAGTTATCACAGTAGTAAAACTAGGCAAGCAGAAGCTAACATACTTGTGTGAGCAAATACTTGTTATTTCACCATTGCCTAATTCATTTTGTAAGCAAGTTCAGATTTCTACCCTGAAAGGATCTGAAGGATACTTACAGAGCTCTGGACAGAAACAGAGAACTGTGATCCCCCTTCGCCACATAGCTTAGTCCCCCCACCACACTTCCAAGACCTCTTGGAACAGGTGAACTTTTTTCTTTTGGGCAGAAACATGGTCTAACAGGAATGTTGGAGATGAGAATGAGCATTCTCCAACTTCAGCAACGTGTTTTTACATGTTACTCTTCTTCTTGGGGTCCCCGCACTCATTCACCCACCTGCCTGCTGACCCCTCTTCTGTCAATGCCTGCTCAGCCTTCAGTGACAGGTCATGGCAGGAGAGAAATCTTCCCTCCCTGCCCTGGCCCACGTTAAGTTTGTGCTCATACAATTCCATAGTACCCCCCACTTCTCCTTCCTAACATTCATCACAAGTGTAATAAGTATAACTTCTATTTCTCTAAATTGTAAACTCCAGTAAAGGCAGCTTCATCACTGAGTTTCTATGCTGACTATAGTGTCCAAAAGCAGTCTCGTGATAATATTTATTTAATGGATCAGTGAAGTAGAATTTAAAAGTCTTGAATTTTAGGCTCAACTCTGCCATTGACTTTCTGGGTGACCTTGAGCAAATGTTTACTTCAGTAATGTAGTTAAAAAGTATAAATATTTTATGGGCATGATTCTATTAAGTTCTCATCATTAGACCAGGAGATGGGTGCTAGTTGTTATCCACTTTTAGTAGATGGTGGGATAGCTAAGACTTGGAGAGGCTAAATGGTAAATCCAAGTTTACACGGTATTCAGATAATCATCTTTTAGTGATATCTCACTTTCTCTACCTATAACATGAAGGTGTTAGGCTCAATAACTTCTAAATCCCTTCTAACTCCTATTTTAAAAGACTTTGCAATTCTAAAATTAAACTGGTAGAATTTGGTAACACCCATATTTTTTTTTCTCTCTCTTCTCAGTAGGATAGAGTTGCTGGGAGTGGGATAGATATAGAAAGATCAGTTAGAAAATGATTATTAATGATCAAGGTATGGGTAAACAATGGCCCCAGGACAGAGATAGCAGAGAGGAGAGGTCCACCAATAAAAGGTGATGTATTTGTTCTTGTTTCCACTTATCTAGTGAGTTAACTCCAGGAAGTGTTAGCAGCTGGCATAGCACTTGCTTTATATGATTTGACAAAGATCAGGCGGGAGTCAATAGTTTGCCAAAAGCTCAATGATACATTCTGAATGTGGCATATCATTTACAGTCACGCTCTCTCTCTCTCACTCCCCTTTCCCCATAATTATTTTTCCTTCCTTTTCTCTGGGATTTCTTGCCATTTGAGAGAAAAGCAAATGAGCTATGCACAGTGAAGATGAACACACAACTCCAGGACCTCGCTGTGCTCACTGCTCTGTGTAATTGTGCATGACTTCCTGAGTAATCAGAGAAGACACTGGGTCTGAAGCAAGGAATGTGCAGATCTAGACAGTCTCCATCTGCCTTTAGAGAAGTCTGATTCACAGATACCATAGGAAGCAAGAACAGTAATGATGCTGAAGGGCCAGGGGAGAGTGAACCACTGGGAAAATGGGCAGGCAGGACTTCCCTTGAATTCCTAGGTCTGGTGCCACTGGTGGTAGGAAATGTGGATGCCTAGATTGAGCTGTTGATGCTGTAGATTGCTTCTCGGCTCTGTCACCAACTCCTGTGACCTTGGCAAACTCACTCTCCTGTGTGCCGTGCTTCCCCCTCACTAAAGAGAAGATAATGGCGCATCACTAGGGTGCAGAGACTTAATTATTGTTTGCAGAAGATTTGGATATTCTTGGATGAATGGCTCAATCAAGGTGCTGTGCAAAATATTATCATTTTGCATGTCAGTTACTGAGAAGGCTTACACCTGTCAGTGCATATTGGGTGAGTCTTAATCAAGGAAGAGGTATAGATATAGGGAAGAAGAAATATGAGGCTGGAGAATGGTAATTCCACAGAGATAACAGCTTTGTAGTCAAATTGATGATACTTCAAATTTCTTCTTACTCCTATGTTACTCATTGTGGAATATGAAAAGTGGCCACAAATTCTGTGATTCTCTTTCTATCCAGAGGTGAGGTCTTTTTCTCCTTGCTTTGAATCTGGGGTAGCCTGTGATCACTTCAACCAGTGGAGTAAGGGAAGTGACAATGAGGCAAGCCTAGCTGTTAAGAGGACTTTAGAATAATCTGTCTTCGTTTTATAGTTGAGGGACAAAAATCACCTTGCTGGCTCATACCAGACTGAGACTGAACTCAAGGGCCCTGTGCTAAAAGATTTTTAGGATAAGTATAGCATGAGTTCCCTGAAAAATTAGCTGTTCTAAGACCCTTTTGGTCTAAACTTATTCACAAAAAGGGGCTGATTTTCTCAGATCTGGAAAAATTACTGCTCGTGATTCACAGGTCAGTCATTTGCTTCCTTTGTGGCCAAATCAGCAACACCCTGAGAAGCAGGATGCTGAAGGATCCAAGACTCTGCTCTGAGTCTTTTCTAGCCAATTCTCAATTGGTCCTCTTTGAGTGTTTGGGAGCATTCAAAAGCTTTCTCTTCAATGTCAGAGATCCTTTCTTCTGCCTGCTCCATTCTGTTACTGAGAGATTCTACTGTGTTTCTCAGATCTTTGAGGGCTGCAAGTTCTTGCCTCAATGTGTCAAAATCTTTGGTGATTTTGTCTTTGGCTTCTTGAGACAACTTTTCAATTGCTCCTTGAATTTCTTTTTTTTTTTTTTATAATTTTATTGAATCATAATTCTGTACATTGGTGCAATCATAGGGCACGATTCATATACATTCAGGAATGTTTTGATCGTACTGTTACAGATAGCCTTCATGGCATTTTCTTGATCACTATATAA
>CAUYON010169562.1:0-22240 GCA_963573935.1 Arctocebus calabarensis
AGTTGTTTGTAGTCCCAGCTACTTGGGAGGTGGAGGCAGGAGACTTGCTTGAGCCCAGGAGTTGGAGATTGCTGTAAGCTGGGATGCCACAGCACTCTATCTAGGGTGACAGCTTGAGGCTCTGTCTCAAAAAAAAAAAAACAACAAAAAACCAAAAAACCAAGTAGTGTTATGAAGCTGTAACTTGTATAGAACAAAGTAAATGGTGGCACCAGTCACTACAGCTAAAGAAATAGCACAATTGAGAAAAATCACACGAATACAGTATTTTCCCTACTAGTTAAAGTCAAGGTGCCAAAGCTATGTGAGATGTTAACCAAATAGTTGCATAAATTAAACTGTAACTTCTTTTAGTTCTAAAAGATGAAATACAAATAGTCTAGTTAATTAAAATTTTCAAACGGCAATGAGAATTGGATTTCTGACAATACAGTCTTACTACTGTTCTTATTTCTACCTAGCTTTATTCCAGGACATTTGATAAGATCTACTCTGTATACAGGGAAATCAAATCATTTTATTCCTGGCCACAGCAAATTACATTTGGGTGATACCTTAGAAAATAGGCTTGATCAAACTCCTCTCCCTGCATACCTTAGGATGAATTTCTCACCATGATTCATGCATTTAAAAGTTTATATGGCTGTTAAACAGTTTGATGAAAATGTTTCAGATTGCATATGAAACTAGCACATTGTATCCCTTGATTGCACTAATGTACTCAGCTATGATTCAATAAAAAAAAAGTTTATATGGCTCTCCAATGGAAGCCAACTACTGCAAAATCTGTTTCAATGCTGAGATAAAACTAGCTGTGTTGGACTAATTAACTGCAGTTAATTCTTTCCCTGTCTACACTAACTTTAGAACCTAACACTAATATTTAAAGAGCTGTTAAAAAAAAAAGTTATATAAGAGGGTCAACTTTAGTATTAAATTACTACTGTTAAGAACTTATTTAATGATACCACAAAATGGTCTTTTTTAAGGGACAGTCTCGCTTTGTTGCCCTTGGTAGAGTGCCTCAACATCACAGCTTACAGCAACCTCCAACTCCTGGGCTTTGATGACTCTCTTGCTTCAGCCTCCCAAGTAGCTGGGCCTATAGGTGCCTGCCACAATGCTGGGCTAAAAAAGGGTCTTAGAAATAAAATAAAATGGTTCGGCGCCTGTGGCTCAAGTGGCTAAGGCGCCAGCCACATACACCTGAGTTGGTGGGTTCAAATCCAGCCCAGGCCTGCCAAACAACAATGATGGCTGCAACCAAAAAATAGCTGGGCTTTGTGGTGGGCGCCCGTAGTCCCAGCTACTTGGGAGGCAGAGGCAGGAGAATCACTTGAGCCCAGGAGTTGGAGGCTGCTGTGAGCTGTGATGCCATAGCTCTCTACCTAGGGCGACAGCTTGAGGCTCTGTCCTCCCTGACCCCCCCCCCCCCACAAAAAGCCAGGCGTTGTGGTGGGCACCTGTAGTCCCAGCTACTTGGGAGGCTGAAATAAGAGAATCGCTTTGAGCCCAGGAATTTGAGGTTGCTGTGAACTATGACGCCATGGCACTCTACCAAGGGTGACAAAGGGAGACTGTCTCCAAAAAAAAAAATAAATAAATAA
Organism: Arctocebus calabarensis; assembly: GCA_963573935.1. NCBI lineage: Eukaryota > Metazoa > Chordata > Mammalia > Primates > Lorisidae > Arctocebus > Arctocebus calabarensis. The sequence continues at coordinate 1,608 of CAUYON010169562.1, forward strand.
ATAAGTAAATCACAAAGATTAGGTGCTTAAAACCAAATTGAATTGACAATACAGAAAAGTACTATGTACATAAGGGAAAGGGATGCATTTAAAGAACTTACCTCAGAGAAACGATCAAAATTAGACATGTCTTCATCTGAATCATCTTCCCAGTCCTTCCAATTATTGAAGTCCACACTAAGCCAATTAAGCTATAGATCAATACAAATACCACTCTACGATTAGGCAAATTTGCACTTGGCATGCAACTTAAAGACTACTTTTTCTTTTTAAGGTACATGTTTCTTGGATGGGTACAGTGGCTCATGCCTATAATCTTAGCACTTTGGGAGGCCACGGAGGATGGACTGTTTGAGATCAGAAGTTTAAGACAAGCCCAAGCAACAGTGAGATCCCTGTCTCTACCAAGAAATAGAAAAACTAGCTGGGTGTTGTGGCACTGGCCTGTTGTAGTCCCAGGAAATTAGGAGACTGAGAGGATCTCGTGAGCGCCCAAAACTGAGGTTGCTGTGAGCTATGATGAAACCAGGATTAAATAGTTTGACTAAAACAAAATATTAAAAAAAAAAAAAAAAAAAAAAAAAGGTACACATCTCAATCTTTGCTCAGGATGCAAGGTAGTAACTATTTACAGGAGCAATCTCACTAATGATCAGAAAGGGAGTTTGGGCCTATTCCATTTCTGACCTAGGCTACTTCACCCCTCCTTAGGGAAACTCTGGGGCTCCCCTCTCTTAAAAGGGCAATGTCAAACTTAGTCCAAACACCAATTACCATAGCACACTGCAGCCCTGAACTCCCTGAGCTCAAGCATTGCTCCAGCTTCAAGTAGCCATGACAACAGGTAGGAGGCACCAGTACATCCAGCAAGACTACATTTTTTGAACTGTGAGTTCATACACAGTGGCGGAGCATGTTACTAGTGCCCACACGCGCACCTCCCCCCCACAAATCAGTGTGAAATCAAATTCAGTATGGTTTAAAGTCTTATGAAAAATTTTCAAAATTATTAAACTTAGCTATTAAAAAATTATTGGTAGTGGCTCGGCGCCTGTGGCTCAGCGGGTTAAGGTGCCAGCCACGTACACCTGAGCTGGCGAGTTCGAATCCAGCCCAGGCCCACCAAACCACAATGACAACTGCGACCAAAAAAATGGCCCGGAGTTGTGGCGGGCGCCTGTAGTCCCAGCTACTTAGGAGGCGGAGGCAAGAGACTTGCTTGAGCCCAGGAATTGGAGGTTGCTGTGAGCTGTGATGCCACAGCACTCTCTCCAGTGTGACAGCTTGAGGCTCTGTCTCCAAAAAAAAAAAAAAAAAGTAAATAAAAAAAAAAATTATTGGTAGTAACTATTCTCAAAATATTTGAATAATTTAAGTTAAAAGTAGTAAGTAGGGTGGCGCCGGCCCCATATACCAAAGGTGGCGGGTTCAAACCTGGCCTCAGCAGAAGGGCAAAACAGAAAAATAGCCGGGGCATTGTGCCAGGTGCTACAGTCCCAGCTACTCGGGAGACTGAGGCAAGAGAATTCCTAAGCCCAGGAGTTGGAGGTTGCTGTGAGCTGTCTGACGCCACAGCACTCCACTAAGGGCAATAAAGTGAGACGCTGTCTCTACTCCCCCCTGCCCCCAAAAGTAGTAAGTAGACAAAAAAGGCTATGTGCGGTGACTCACACCTGTAATCCTAGCACTCCGGGAGGCTGAGTGGATTGCCTGAGGTCACAGGTTAGAGACCAGCCTGAGCCAGAGCTGAGACCCCATCTCTAAAAATAGCTAGGTTTTGTGGCTCATGTCTGTAGTCCTAGCTACTCGGGATGCTGAGGCAAGAGAAAAGCTTGAGCCCAAGACTTTGAGGTTGCTGTGAGTTGTAACACCATTGCACTCTACCAAAGGTAACAAAATGAGACTCTGTCTCCAACAAAAAAAAAGACATAAGCCTTTATATACTTACCCATGAAACAAAAACATTATAGTGTATTCCTTATACTAAACAAGTATCTTTTATTATTTAAACCATTACTCTAAAAAAAAGAAAATGAAACTTACCTTTGCCCTTTCTTTTGTTAACCTTGGCCAAGACTGGCCAGATTCTCCTTTTCGTAAACAACATAAAATTGACCTGTCTGTTCTTTTATGCTTGGAATCCTAAAAACAAAAGCACCGTCACATATATCATGTCATTTAGAGTGATAACCTCCAAGTATCAAGCTATTTATGTTAGCAAGTAGCTTGTCATTTTTCATCTCCCCTTTCATTTCTTTCCCTATGGTTTTTCCAAAAGAAACATGCCTTTGGCTACTGAAAATTTCCAGCTATCCAAATGCAAAAAAACAAAATGAAAATGCCACAGAATACACACCCAAAAGTTAAGTTTAACTCTCATATTTTTTTCTCTGTACAAGTGAAGAGAAACCTTTAAATATTTATTTTTCTTTATTTTTTTGAGACAGAGTCTCACTACGTCACCCCTAGTAGACTGCCATGGCATCACAGCTCACAGCAACCTCAAACTCTTGGGCTTAAGTGATTCTTTTGCCTTAGCCTTCCAAATAGCTGGAACTACAGGTGCCCACCACAACGCCTGGCTATTGTTTTTGTTTTTATAGTTATTGTTTAGCTGGCCTGGGTTGGGCCAGCCTGGGTGTTATGTGGCTGGTGCTATAAACTACCACTGTGCTACAAACGCCAAGCCAAAACTTAAAAAAAAATTTTTGTTGTTGTTGTTGCAGTTTGGCCGGGGCTGGGTGTGAACTTGACACCCGCGGTATATGGGGCCAGCACCCTACTCACTTGGGCTACAGGTGCTGCCCTCAAACCTTTAAATGAAAATAGCACAACCACCTGGGCATGGTGGCTCATGCTTGTATCCTAGCACTTTGGGACAAACAAAAAGTGCAACCAGTGAATGGTATTAAAGATTCTACTGTTAGAGACAACAATACTCAGGAATACTGCCATGAGTCTAAACAGTGATACCATAAACAAAGAGAGTATGTAGAAAAGTATTTTGAAAGGGGAAAAAACATCACAGAAGTATCTCATTAGCCTCTCAACCATTAAACAGAATTAGTTTTTACTGCTAAAAAGAACACTTGAAGTATATATTCATTTCCTCCCAATTTAAATTAGGATTAAAGCACCAGGACTACTTACATTGGGATCAATACAGTGAAAAAGATCAATTTCATTTAAATGTTTAAAATTATCACTTCCTCCAAGACAACTGCATAAAAAAAAAAAAGATTAAATTAAGCCTCTTCAAAGTCAGAAAGATCAGTAATAATTTAAGTGAAAAAACAAAACATGTAAGCCTAAGTCAGTTGTCGAAATAAACTGCTTATGCAATGATATAAAATGATAATTTACCTGAATGTAAGTTTGGATTTTTCAAAATTTACATTAACATCTTTACTGTCTTCAACACAAAATTCAACGAAGACATAGTCCCTTCTATCGTACCACTTTGCAGAAGCAGGCTGCCTACAAAGATACAAGATTACACAAAGTCAAATTGGAATTCATTGACTGAATATTTTATGTAATCTCCAAAATTTAGAATGTATTTTTCTACTCCATTATAGCACCGAGTAATTGAACACAGTTTACTACAATTTTACTAACACTAACTACATTGTTTACCCAACAGCTATATTCCAACTCAAAACACAAAACTCTATCAAGATTTTATTTCAGAAGATACTGATTTCTTTCTTCTTTTTTTTTTTTGTAGAGACAGAGTCTCACTTTATTGCACTCAGTAGAGTGCTGTGGCGTCACACAGCTCACAGCAACCTCCAGCTCCTGGGTTTAGGTGATTCTCTTACCTCAGCCTCCCGAGTAGCTGGGACCATAGGTGCCTGCCACAACGCCCGGCTATTTTTTTTGTTTTGCAGTTCGGCAGAGGCTGGGTTTGAATCTGCTACCTTCAGTATATGGGGCCGGCACCCTACTCGAGCCATAGGCGCCGCCCAGATACTGATTTCTTAACAGGAGGGACTTAAAACCAAAAGTATAATAGCATCTTTAGTAATTTTTTGAGAACATAAAACTATCAATAACTTTAAAATATTTGTCTCAAAAAAATTTTTGTCTCATAGTTAATATGGTCATAAAGATAATGTGAGTATTAATTCAAAGCCAAAACTTAAATTCTAAATCACTTATTTATAAAATTTTGATTAATATTTTTTCTTTGCACATGGCTCTTTTTTTGGGCCAATGAAACACAGAGATGTTTAGATTTACATTGAATGCAATACATTAAGCTAAAGCTAAAATTAAACCTTTTATAAGAGAATTATTAAAAAAAAAAACTTGTTACTCCTTTAGAACCCTGCCACTAAAATTATAATTTATAGAATTCTTTATCTCTATTTACAATGTGGGAACTACAAAATATGGTATCTTCAAAAATTGTTTCCATCAGCAGCTTATTTCTAACTGTATGAAGCAACTTTTGTTGGGGAGCAAATAAATCTAACAAACTTTCATGATTCTAAAGAATAACATTAAAGATTTAAGTTTCTTCTTTTTTTTTGAGACAGAGTCTCACTTTGTCACACTCGATAGTGGGCCATGGCGTCATAGCTCACAGCAACCTCAAAGTCTTGGGCTCAAGTTATTTTCTTGCCTCAGCCTTCTGAGTAGCTGGGACTATAGGCATCTGCGACAATATCTGGCTATTTTTAGAGATGGGGTCTCACTTTTGCTCAGCTTGATCTTGAGCTCAGGCAATCCACCTGAGAGACTGTCTCTTAAAAAAAAAAAAAGGAGTAGGGCACTGGCCCCATATGCTGGAGGTGGCGGGTTCAAACCCAGCCCTGGCCAAAAACCGCAAAAAAACCCCCCCAAAAACCAGTATATTCAAATGCTTCCCATCAAACAACTCAACTAAAAGACTTTTATTTCCAAGTTCTAAAATTCCCTACCCTAAAGAGTAGCAATTAAGTCCTATATTGCCTTTTTTTTTTTTGAGACAGGGCCTCAAGCTGGCCCCTTGGGTAGAGTGCCGAGGCATCACAGCTCACAGCAACCTCCAACTCCTGGGCTCAAGCAATTCTGCCTCTGCCTCACAAGCAGCTGGGACCACAGGTGCCTGCCATTAACACCTGGCTATTTTTTGGTTGCAGCTGTCATTGTTGTTTGGCGGCCCCGGGCTGGATTTGAACCTGCCAGCTCAGATGTATGTGGCTGGTGCCTTAGCCGTTTGAGCCACAGGCGCCAAGCCCAGTCCTATAAATAGGAAGTTGCAGTCAACTACCCATCAACATTTTTACATAACTGTTAAACTTGACTCATCATGATAGTAGATTTGAAACCGGTTAAAAAACAGGAGTTTCTAAAGTCTAAATATCAGCAAATCACAGGCACCACTGGTGGCTCATTCATTGAGTAGGGTGCTGACCCCATATACTGAAGGTGGCGGATTCAAACCCAGCCTTGGCCGAACTGCAAAAACAGAAAAATAGCTGGGTGTTGTAGTGGGCACCTGTAGTCCCAGCTACTCGGGAGGCTGAGGCAAAAGAATCACCTAAGCCCAGCAGTTAGACGTTGCTGTGAGCTGTGTGACGCCACGGCACTCCACCAAGGGCGATAAAGTGTGACTGTCTCTGCAAAAAAATAAATCAGCAAATCAGCACGAGTAAAAATCTACTGACAAGTTCTTATCCTTGCTTAAAATTTTAAATGCCTTTGAAAAAGAAGTCTAACCAAACTTCTACGGACTAGGGAAACACAACTTCTAAAGTTAGCATGTTAAAGTATCTAAGAACAATTTAGGAATTTTAACAAATAGGCCACATATTATGTCTAGATCATTTTCCTGCAAAAACAGTATTTTCGTTATGTGGTTATTTAGCAGGTTCTGCCTTTAATTGATGATATTTGGAAACTTAACAGAAAATTAAAACAAGGCCAGGTGAAGTGACTCATGTCCATAATCCACCTACCTTCAAAATTAGCCAAGCTGGGGTTATCACCAGAAAATGCTAGACACTTTTTTTTTTTTTTTTTTTGCAGTTTTTGGCTGACGCTGGTGCCCTACACCTTTGAGCCATAAGTACCACCTAGACATCAATTCCTTACCAACTGTTGGTGTAACAATTAGGCATTTTTCCTTTTTTTTTGTAGAGACAGAGTCTTACTTTATCACCCTTGGCAGAGTGCCGTGGCATCACACAGCTCATAGCAACCTCCAACTCTTAGGCTTAGGCGATTCTCTTGCCTCAGCCTCCCGAGTAGCTGCATTTTTCCTTCTTTCTCTTCATGAACCTTTATTCATGAAAACTAAGTATTACCAGTTCATGGAGGAAACTTCTTTACAAAATATTAGCTTCATCATAAAAGGAAGGGAAAAAATACCGCCATTTTGCAACTCTTAAATATATTTGGCAGTGACCATCAGTGGATGATACCATTAACAATGATTAGATATGGAGGGCTGGTGCCTGGGGCTCAAAGAAGTAGGGTGCAGGCCCCACATGCTAGACTGGCGGTTTCAAACCCAACTCTTGCCAAAAAACCCCTGCAACCCCCCCCCAAACAAAAAAAACAATGATTAAGATGAGCAGTTGAAGAACTTAGCATCAGTAAAATTGACAAATTAATGACATGACAAAAGTGAACTGCTCTGGATTAAGAGACCTGAGACATGTTAAATTAAGTGTAACTTGTGAACCTGATTGACATCTTGGTTTTAAACTAAACAAAGAGATTACTGAAACTGTGAAAATATGGATATGGCTAGGGTATTAGATAAACCAGGGATTATTATTTTTTTTTTTTGTAGAGACAGAGTCTCACTTTATCACACTCACTAGAGTGCCATGGCGTCAACACAGCTCACAGCAACCTCCAACTCCTGGGCTTAGGTGATTCTCTTGCCTCAGCTTCCCAATTAGCTGGGACTACAGGTGTCCGCCACAATGCCCAGCTAATTTTTTGTTTTTTACAGTTCGGCCAAGGCCAGGTTTGAACCCGCCACCTTTAGTACATTGGGCCAGCGCCCTACTGGTTGAGCCACAGGCACAGCTCCCAGGAATTATTTTTAGTTTTGCTAAGTTTAAGAAATTGAAGACTGTGGGCATCACCCGTGGCTCAGTGAGTAGGTCGCCGGCCTCCTTTACCCAGAGTGGCGGGCTGTTGCAAACCCCAACAAAAAATAGACAGGTATTGTGGCAGGCGCCTTTAGTCCCAGCTACTTGGGAGGCTAAGGCAAGAGAATCTCCTAAGCCCAAGAGCTGGAGGTTGCTGTGAGCTGTGATGCCACAGAACTCTAACGAGGGCAACAAAGAGAAACTCTGTCCCTAAAAAAAAAAGAAAATGAAGACTCCAATACTAATAACGCATAAAATCTGGCTATAAGTCCAAAGATCATCTATTCTAAATTTCAGAAATTGTTGCTATGATAAACAGTATTTATTGCCATAGGTAGCCAGACTGTAGATGTTTCTTATTTTGAAGAATGTGTGAATGGTTAATGCCTGTAATCCTAGCACTGTGGCAAGCCAAGGTGGGTGGACTGCTTGAGCTCAGACTGATCAAGAGGGAAATTGCCTAACCAGGCAACATGGCCCATGCCTCTAGTCACAGCTACCCTGGAGACTGAAGCAAGCGGATGTCTTGAACCCAAGAGTTTGAGGCTGCTGTGAGGTACTGACACCATGGCACTCTACCCAGGGCAACAGACACTCTGTCTCAAAAAAAAAAAAAGAAAAGGTCAGGTGTGGTGATTCATGCCTGAAATTCTAGCACTCTGAAAGCCACTCAAGGTGGATTGCTTGAGCTCAGGAATTAAGATACAAGCTTGAGCAATGGCAAAAACCCCATCTCTGCTAAAAATAGAAAAACTAGCTGGGCATTGTGGTGAAGGATTGTAGTCTCAGTTACTAGGGAGGCTAAGGGAAGAGGAAGTCTTGAGACCAAGAGTTTGAGGTAGCTGTGAGCTATGATGCCACAGCACTTTACTGAGGGCAACAAAGACTGTCTCAAAAAAAAAGGGGGGGGGGGACAAGGGGGAGAGTCAGAATAAAACAAAACGACTATCCTGATAATGGCCAAAGGCAAGTAATGTATATGAGGATTCCTTATGGTATTCTACCTTTTGTTTTTGGAAAAATTATATAGTGAAGTTAAAAATAATTCAGGTTGGGCAAAGTGGCTATAATCCTAGCACTCTACGAGACTGAGGCAGGAAGGCTGCTTCAGGCCATGAGTTCTGAGACCAGCCTGAGCAAGAGCAACACCTCCATCTCTATAAAAGTAAAAAATAAGGGCTGGGTGTGGTGGTTCACACATGTAATCCCAGCTACTTGGGAGGCTGAGGCAAGAGAATTGCTTAAGCCCAGGTGTTTGAGGTTGCTATGAGTTATGACACCAAGGCACTCTACCAAGGGAGACAAAGTGAGACTCTGTGTCAAAAAAACAAAACAAAACAAAAACAACAAAACAAAACCAAACCCTGGCACAGGTGGCTCATGCCGGTGATACCAGCACTGAGAGGCTGAGGCAGCAGATCGCCTGAGCTCATGAGTTGAGACCTGCCTGACGTAGAGTGTGAGACCCCAATTTCAAAAATAGCTGGGCATTGTGGTGGGCACCTATAGTTCTAGCTACTTGGGAGGCTGAGGCAAGAGAATTGCTTGAGCCCAAATCTGAGGTTGCTATGAGCTAAGACACCAAAGCACTCTACTGGGGGGTACAAAATGAGAATGTTTCAAAAAAGAAAGAAATTTCAGACTGGGTGGGGTGGCTCACGCCCATAATGCTAGCACTCTGGGAAGCCAAGGGGGATGGATTGCTTGAGTCCAAGACCAGCGTGAGCAAAAGCCAGACCCTATCTGTACTAAAAATATAAAAAATTGAGGCAAGAGGATTGCCTGAGCCTAAGAGTTGGCGGTTGCTGTGAGCTATGATAATGCCATGGCAGTCTACCCAGGAGCAACAGTTTGAGATTCTGTCTGGCAAAACAAAGCAAAAAAATTTAGCTGGGCATGGTGGTGCCTAACTATAGTCCCAGACACTAGGGAGGTCTCAGCAGAATTGCTTAAGCCTAGGGGTTTGAGGTTGCACTGAGTTATGTTGATGTCACTACACTTTAGCCAAGTGTGAAGACTCTGTTTCAAAAACAATCAAAAAAGGGTTATAATGAATACTGAGTATTATGCAATACGATTTGCATGTGACTATTTCAGCACATTCTACTATATGCTTTTGTAACCATATAATCTGAAGACATTTAGTAATGTTTACCTTGTGTTAAGATAAAGACAAATTGTGTATTAAGAGATTTCAGTTGCTTGGCGCCTATAGCTCAATGGTCAGGGTGCCAGCCACATACACTGAGGCTGGTGGGTTTGAACCAGACCTAGGCCTGCTGAACAATGAATGACACCTGCAGCAAAAAATAGCTGGGTACTGTGGTAGGCTCCAGCTACTTGGAGGCTGAGGCAAGAGAATCACTTAAGCCCAAGAGTTTGAAGTTGCAGTGAGCTGTGATGCCACCGCACTCTACCCAGGGTAACATAGTGAGACAATGTCTCAAAAAAAAAGTAAAATAAAATAAATTAATAATGATAGGCTCGGCGCCTGGGGCTCAAGCAGCTAAGGTGCCAGCCACATACACCTGAGCTGGCGGGTTCCAATCCAGCCGAATCCTGCCAAACAACAATGATGGTTACAATCAAAAACAGCCAGGCGTTGTGGTGGGCGCCTTTAGTCCCAGCTACTTGGGAGATGGAGGCAGGAGAATTGCTTGAGCCCAGGAGTTGGAGGTTGCTGTGAGCTGTGATGCCACAGCACTCTACCCAGGGCAATAGCTTGAGGCTCTGTCTCAAAAACAAACAAACAAACAAACAAACAAAACACCGTTAAATGCTGAATTGTATTCACCCAAATTCATGCTAAAGTCCTAACCCCTAGCACCTCCAATTGTGAGTTAAATTAAAAGGCTTGGCAACTGTAGCTGAGGTGGTTTAGGGTACCAGTCACATACTCCGGAGCTGGCAGGTTCGAAACCAGCCCGGGCCAAAAAAAATAGCTGGGCGTTGTGGTGGGTGCCAGTAGTCCCAGCTACTTGGGAGGCTGAGGCAAGAGAATTGCTTGGGCCAAGGAATTTGAAGTTGCTGTGAGCTGTGACACTACGGCACTATACCCAGGGCAACAGCTTGAGACTCTTTTTCAAAAATAATACTAATAACAACAACAATAACAATAATAATAAAAAATATAAAAAAGGTAATTGGGGGAAGATGAAGTTTTAGGATAGGGCTTATAATAAAGCCATATAAAGACCCTATTATCACTAGAGTCTTCATAAAAGGAGATTAGGGCAGATAGGGAGGATAGAAAAGGACTGCTAGGCTTGGCGCCTGTGGTTCAACAACTAAGGTGCCAGCCACATATACCTGAATTGGCAGGTTCAAATTCAGTCCAGGCCAGCCAAACAACAAGTACAACCAAAAAACAGCCAGGCATTGCGGTGGGCACCTGTAGTCCCAGCTATTTGGGAGGCGGAGGCAGGAGAATTGCTTGAGCCCAGGACATTGGAGATTGCTGGGAGCTGTGACGCCACAGCACTCTACCCAGGGGAAAAGCTTGAGGCTCTGTCTCAAAAAAAAAAAAAACACCTGCAGGCAGATGTTTAACGCAGCTTCATCCTAATCACCAAGAATTGGAAACAGTCCACATGTCCTGTGACCAGCAAACAAATAGACAATCTGAGGTCTGCCCCCTAATAGATTTGACTAAGCACAATAAAGAGAATAATTTTGAAACCCCCAGCCACTTGGATGAATTTCAGAATTTCAGTCTCCTGAGTGAGCCCTGACCGGATTTAAAGCTACACACAGTCAAAGTCATACCTTTGACCTTCTGAAAAAGGCAAAACTTCAGATAAGAACAGTTTAGTGGGGGCCTGTAATCCTAGCACTTGGGAGGCCAAGGCAGATGGATTGCCTGAACTAGGGGTTCAAGACCAGCCAGAGAGAGACCCTGTCTCTAAAATAATAGCCAGGCGTTGTGGCGGGCATCTGTAGTCCCAACTACTTGGGAGGCTGAAGCAATAGAATCCTTCAAGCCCAAGAGTTTGAGGGTGCTGTGAGCTATGAGGCCACAGCACTCTACCAAGGGTGACAAAGTGAGACTCTGTCTTCAATTAAAAAAAAAAAAAAAAGTTTAGAGAGCTGGGCAGTCAGGTCATGCCTGTAATCCTAGCGCTCTGGGAGGTGGAAGCAAGGAGGAGCCCTTGAGGTCAAGAGTCCAAGACCAACCTAAGCAACTGGAGATTCCATTTCTTTTTTTTTTTTTTTTTTTTAATAAAAGGAAGGGCTTTATTCACCAGCTGGGAGCTTATGGCATTGACAAATTCCAAATGGCCGGGCTCCCTGACTGGCTTGGTCTTTCCCTTTTTATCAACAGGAGATTCCATTTCTACTAAAAGAAAAAATTAGGTGGGCTCAGTGCCTATAGCTCTGTGGTTACGGCACGGGCCATATCAGGGGCTGTGGGGTTTAAACCCGCCCAGGCCTGTTAAACAACAATGATAACTACAACAACAAAAAAAAATAGCCAGCTTTTGTGGTGGGAGGCTGAGGCAAGAGAATCCCAGCTACTTGGGAGGCTGAGGCAAAAGAATCACTTAAGACCAAGAGTTTGAGGTTGCTGTGAGCTGTGATGTCACTGCACATACTCTACCTAAGCAACATAGTAAGACTTTGTCTCAAAAAAAATAAGAATGGGCTGTGCCTGTGGTTCAGTGAGTAGGGTGCCAGCCCCATATATTGAGGGTGGCGAGTTCAAACCCAGCCCCGGGCAAATTGCAACCAAAAAAAATAGCTGGGCAATGTTGCAGGTACCTGTAGTCCCAACTACTTGGGGGACTGAGGCAAGAGAATCACCTAAACCCAAGAGCTGGGAGTTGCTGTGAGCAGTGTGACACCACAGCACTCTACTGATGGCGACAAAGTAAGGCTCTGCCTCTAAAAAACAAACAAACAAAAAATTTGGCAGGTATTGAGTCAGGTGCCTATAGTTCTAGCTACTCAGAAGGCTTAAGCCAGAAGATCACTTGAGCCCAGGAGCTTGAGGTTGCTGTGAGCTAGGATGATGCCAGGGCACTCTAGCCTAGGCAACAGAGTGAAACTCTGTCTCAAAAAAAATTAATTAATTAATCAATTAAAATAAAATAAAATAGGGGCGGCACCTGTGGCTCAGTGAGTAGGGTACCAGCCCCATATACCAGAGGTGGCGGATTCAAACCTGGTCCCCGGGCCAAAAACTGCAAAAATAAAATAAAATAATAAAATAAAGTAAAGAACAGTTTCGTCAAGAAGTAGGAGGTGGGCTTAGTACCTGTAGCTCAAGTGGCTAAGGTGCCGGCCACATACACCAGAGGTGGTGGGTTTGAATCCAGCCTGGGCCTGCCAAAACAATGACAACTACAACCAAAAAATAGCTGGGCGGTGTGGGGGCGGCGCCTGTGGCTTAGTGGGTAGTGCGCTGGCCCCATATACTGAGGGTGGCAGGTTCAAACCCAGCCCCAGCCAAACTGCAAAAAAAAAAAACTGTGCCAGCTGTTGTGGCAGGCACCTGTAGTTCTAGCTACTTGGGAGGCGGAGGCAAAAGAATCCCCTACGCCCAGGAGTTGGACCAGGTAGCTGTGAGGTATGACGCCAAAAAGTGAAACTCGTCTCAGAAAAAAAAAAAAAAAAAAATAGCTGGTTGTTGTGGCAGGCACCTATAGTACCAGTTACTTAGGAGACTAAGGCAAGAGAATCACTTAAGTCCAGGAGTTGTAGGTTGCTGTAAGCTGTGATGCCATGGCACTCTACCCAGGGTGAAGGCTTGACACCTCAAAAAAAAAAAAAAAAAAAAAAGAAAGAGCGGCTCCCGTGGCTCATCAAGTAAGGCGCCAGCCCCATATACTGAAGGTGGCGGGTTCAAACCCGACCTCGGATGAACTGCAAAACAAAAATAGCCAGGCGTTGTGGCGGGCGCCTGTAATCCCAGCCACTAGGAGGTTGAGGCAAGAGAATCGCTTAAACTCATGAGTTGGAGGTTGCTGTGAGCTGTGTGACACCACAGCACTCTACTGAGGGCTTAAGTGACACTCTGTCTCTACAAAAAAAAAAAAGAAGTTGGAGGTGGATTGGTGGGTGATTGACTAGTATCTCATCTGGATTGCAATAATGGTTCAGGGACTCCATGACTTGTCAAAATTCACAGCAGTGTGTCCTATAGTATAGTCAACTAAAAAGAAGAAATAAAAATTAAGTTTAGTCTTGGTGCCTGTAGCTCACATGGCTAGGGGTGCTAGCCACATACACCGGTGTTGGCGGGTTCGAATCCAGCCCTGTGGGCGCCAAACAACTTAAAAAAAAAAAATAGCCAGGCCTTGTGGCGAGCACCTGTACTCCCAGCTACTTAGGAGGCTGAGGCAAGAGAATCGCTTAAGCCCAAGAGTTTGAGGTTGCTGTGAGCTGTGAGTCCACGGCACGCTACCCAGAACACCAGCTTGAGAGACTGTCTCAAAAAAAAATTAAGTTTAAAACAATATAATGGCCAGACGCCTTTTACCACTTCCCAGGATAAGTGCGCCACAGAAAAAGGGAGGCAGAGGCGGGAAGAGTTTGGAAGGCGTTGAATGCTTTAGGTGGAAACCGGTAAGAGCACTGGGCGCCTCCTCTACTTTCTGTTTCTGTCCTTGGATGTCTCCCCGCCCAATCCTTGCCCAAGACGCCCAGGCGAACACCCAGAGCTGCCCAACCGGAAAAGCCAGAGCTCCAGGGTCGATCTCAGCCAGCCTTCAGGCGCCGGCCAAGCGCGAACTGAGCGCGGCAGAGCACGAGGAGAGCTGGAAACCGTACCGCGAACCCTCCAACTTGCCAGAACCCGGGGCCAGGAGCCAAACCCGGCTATCCGGACACTCATCGTGCCCTGACTCCGCCCCCTAGCCACCCCACGATTCCAAAAACTGACACCAGAGCGCCCTAGAGTCCCGTGGCATGCGGGTTTCCCGGCCAGAGCCCCTGCATGCAGATTCTCCAAAACACGACGCGTGCAGAAAAAGGCGCCCCCAAATCGCTCACCAACGGAACCTACTTCACTTTCTACCCCAAACGCGAGCTGTCCAGCCCCGAGCGTGGAGGAGCAGAATGGGACAGGTGGACATATGCACACAACCTCGAAGGGCCGATGCCTTGACACCGAATCGCGGCGCCCCGAGTGGGTTTCTGGAACCACTAGGGGGACGCCCTTGTACGTTTCCACCGGCCTGTTGTTTACCAAGGGTCCCCAAAATGAAAGGGTCAGAAATTCCTAACTTCCCGGGGGCCGGCCACCCCAACCCACTCAAGATTAGGGGAACAAAAATTCCTGATTTCCAAAGCTCACACCGATAATTGCCCACTCAAGACCAGGAAATCAAATTTCCTAATTCCCAAGAGTCAGGGCGGCCCTACTCGTTCAAGATTGGCGGGATAAAATTCCTAATTATTGAAAAAAATAAAAAGGCCAGGAAAAAGGAACAGGAAAAGGTGTCCTCAAAAATAAAATAAAGAAGCTGAGCAAACTGACAGCGCCAAGAACCAGTCGGCCAACAAAACTTCAAGTCGAAACGTCAACCACGAAAGCCGCCGAGCTCGCAGGCGCCCTGGGGCGGCCCCGCGGGGACAACGGCAGCAAGGCCGGCTTGGGCGGCCCGGGAGCCCGTCCCACTCCGAGCGCGCGCAGGCTGCCATCCTCCCGGGAAACGGCCGCGGGGCTCCCAGGGGGACGGGGACACGGGGCTCCAACAGTGACTCCCGAGCCCGGCCGCTCAATCTCCCGGGGGGAGGGTCCCGGCGCGCGCAGTTTGGGGAGGCCGGGGGTCCCGGGGACGGCGAGGGAGGGCGACCTAGTAAGGGGAGGAGGAGGCACTCACGTAAACCGGCAGCGGCCACGGGTAGACGGCGGGCTCGGCCCCTACGGGCGACTTGAGTCTCAGCTCCAGCTTCTCCCCCATGTCAGCGAGCGCGGCCGCAGCACCATGCTAGTCGGGCGGTTGGGGGAGGGGCGGGGCTGCCGGCGGGAGGGCAGGCGGAGGTGGGCGGGCGGGACAGAGGGGCGGGAGACTGAGGGGAGGGGGGCCTGGCCTCGGCCGCCGCTACCACCGCGGCGCTCCCGTCCGGCCCCCAACTCCCTCTTTGTGGTCACAGGCCCGGGGCCTCCAGCGCCGCCGCCATCTTGGGCCGGCGTGAGGCGAGCACAATGAGCCGGGGACCGGGCGGAACCACTCGCTGCGCGCGCGCGGGGGAGCTTGTCGCGAGGAGGCCGGCGCGTGCCCCCGCCGCGCCACGGGAACCACCCCCTGCCACTCCTCCCCGTGGACTCGCCCGTCCGCTAGCCCCCACGCACGCACGCACGTCCTCGGCTGCCCTCGCCGCTCCCTGCCCCCGCAAACTGGGTACAGGGGAGACCCTGTGGGCGGGACGCATTTGTTAGCTAGTTCGAATCCCACTCCTGAGAGAGACTGATTCCCACAGTCCCATACACCTTGTAAAAAACCCACAAACAGGCTCAGCGCCTGTGGCTCGACGGGCTAAGGCGCCAGCCACGTACACCTGAGCTGGCGGATTCGAATCCAGCCCGGGCCTGCCAAACAACTATGACAGCTGCAACCAAAAAATGGCCGGGCGTTGTGGCGGGCGCCTGTAGTTTCAGCTACTTGGGAGGCAAGGGTAAGAGATTCGGTTGAGCCCAGGAATTGGAGGTTGCTGTGAGCTATGATGCCACGGCACTCTATCCAGGGTGACGGCTTGAGGCTCCGTCTCAAAAAAAAAAAAAAAAAAACCACAAACACTGGCGGGGTGCAGTGGCTCACACCTGTACTCCTGGCACTCAGGGAGGCCGAAGCAGGTGAGTTGCCTGAGCTCACAGGTTCCAGACCAGCCTGAACCATTGTGGAAGGCTGAGGCAAGAGAATCGCTTAAACCCAAGAGTTGCTGTGAGCTGTGATACCACAGCACTATACCCAGGGCGGCATAGTGAGACTCTGGCCCTCCCAAAAAAATGAAGTTCAAACCCTATGGCAGTGGTCCCTATACCTACTGAGGGGGGTCCTGACCAAGTCTGCCCTACTGTGCTTTAACAAGTGTCCTTGGGCCATTTTGTCTTTAGCAGGTCTCATCCAATCAGTTGAAGGCCTTAAGAGAAAACGAAAATGAGGTCCCCATCACCAAGGAAGAGGGAATTCTGCCTCCAAGTTGCAGCATCCATTGATTTTTTTCCCTAGCGTCCAATAGCCTTGAAAATTTCAGACTTGCTGCCCTATGATTGCAGGAGCCAGTTCCTTAAAATAAATCCTCTTTCTTATAGATGCATCCATCCCCCTTGGTGCTGCTTCTGAAGACCTCCTGAGGAATGCAGCCACCTGTGGTTCCCAGTGAGCACCTGCTGTTTTATCTTTTATCTTTTCTTTTTTTGGAGTTTTGGGGGGGGAGCCAGGCTTGAACCCGGCACCCCTGTATATGGGGCCAGCGCCCTACTCCTTGAGCCACAGGCGCTGCCACCTGCTGTCTTTCTTTCTTTTCTTTTCTTTTTTTTTTTTTTGGAGAGACAGGGTGTCACTTTATCACCGTCGGTAGAGTGCCTTGGCGTAACACAACTCACAGCAACCTCCAACTCCTGGACTTAGGCGATTCTCTTGCCTCAGCCTCCTGAGTAGCTGGGACTACAGGCGCCCGCCACAATGCCCGGCTATTTTTTTGTTTTGCAGTTCTGCCGAGGCCGGGTTTGAACCCGCCACCTTCGTCACCTACTTGATGAGCCATAGGCGCCGCGCTATTACAGAGTTCTTATACACTCCCAAAGTTACTGTCTTTAGCTATACGTCATCCAGCCCTCTGATCTCTAGTTGAAGGACTCAGTGTTTGCAGCTTTCTTAAACTGTCCATCTGGTGGTTTTTTTTCCAGCTCAGGGTTGTGATGGCCTTCATGGTGCTGGATCCACTGCCTGACTGGGTGATGTGATTGACTGATAACTAGTTGGATCATTAACTATTACTGCTAAGGGGAGTAGGGTTGTGGCTGTTTCTCCTCTTTTCAATAGATTCCACGCATGCTATCTGTCCTGAGCTTACAAGTTACTACCTTGCTATCTAGATAAGAGGTTCTCCAGAAGGCATGATTTTACCTCCCAGAGAACACTGGGAGATGTTTGGGGACATTTGTGGTTGTCACACTGGGGGGCTGCTTTTGGTATAGAGTGGATGGAGGCAAGGATGCTGCCCAGCACCCTGCAGTGCCCAGAGAAAGATGCAGCCTCATTGTCCACAGTGCCTGGGGGAAAGACTCACTTTCCAATTCTCAGGAGTTACAAGCCTTGCCTGTGACTCCTTACCTGGACTTAACACATCCAAGGAATCTCACTATCCTATTTTGTTCTCTCTCTTTCTTTTTAAAATTAAACCCTCCAGGGCTGGGCACGGTGGCTGACAACTACAATCCTAGCACTCTGGAAGGCTGAAGCAGGTGGATAACTTGAGCTCATAAGTTAAAGAGCAGCCTGAACAAAAGCAAGAACCCGGTTATAGATCGATCCACCTTATACATATACCTTATACATATACACATGGATGATTTCCCAAACTACATTTTGGGAAAGAGGTCAGCTCTGAAGGAGGATACAGTAGGATTCCACATGCCGTGAACTCAAGAGGATGGCAGCACTCAGGCAGTGGCCACCTGGGGTGGGGGGAGCTGGGTATGTTAAAAAGGCCATAACTTATGAAGGTGGTGGATTCAAACCCGGCCTCGGCCAAACTGAAAAACAAAAATAGCAGGGCATTGTGGCGGGCACCTGTAGTCCCAGCTACTCAGGAGGCTGAGGCAAGAGAATCACCTAAGCCCAGGAGTTGGAGGTTGCTGTGAGCTGTGTGACGCCACGGCACTCTACCAAGGGTGATAAAGTGAGACTCTGTCTCTACAAAAAAAAAAAAAAAAAAGGCCATAACTTGGGCGGTGCCTGTGGCTCAGTGAGTAGGGTACGGCCCCATATACTGAGGGTAGCAGATTCAAACCCAGCCCTGGCAAAACGGAAAAAGTAGCCAGGCATTGTGAGGGTGCCTATTGTCTCATCTACTTGGGAGGCTGAGGCAAGAGAATTGCCTAAGCCCAAGAGCTGGTGGTTGCTATGAGTCGTGATGCCACAGCACTCTACCAAGTGCAACAAAGTGAGGTTAATTTGAGGGTACAAAGAATCAGGTTATTAGCCTGATGCTGTGGTGGGCGCCTATAGTCCCAGCTACTTGGGAGGCTGAGGCAGGAGAATCGCCTAAGCCCAGAAGTTAGAGATTGCTGTGAGCTGAGTGGCGCCACGACACTCTACTGAAGGCGACAAAGTGAGACTCTGTCTCTTAAAAAAAAAAAAAAAAGGCGGCACCCGTGGCTCAAAGTGGTAGGGCCCCACCCCAAATACCAGAGGTGGTCTGATTCAAACTGAAAAAAAAAACAACAAAAGATTCAGGTTACGATGAGATGAGATGATGTTTGCATTTGTTAGGTAGAGTCCCTCTCATAATTGTTTGTTCTGAGACATGTATGTTTGTTTTGTTTCATTTTTTGTTTTTGAGACAGAGTCTTTGTTGCCCTCAGTAGAGTGCCCTGGCATCAGCTCACAGCAACTTCTAACTCTTGGGCTCAAACAATTCTCTTGCCTCTGGCTCGGCGCCTGTGGCTCAGTGGGCTAAGGCACCAGCCATGTACACGTGAGCTGGCCGGTTTGAACCCAGCCCGGCCCGCCAAACAACTACAATTGCAACCAAAAAATGGCCGGGCATTGTGGTGGGCGCCTGTAGTCCCAGCTACTTGGGAGGTGGAGGCAAGAGACTCGCTTGAGCCCAGGAATTGGAGGTTACTGTGAGCTGTGATGCCACCGCACTCTATCCAGGGTGACAGCTTGAGACTCTGTCTCCAAAAAAAAAAAACAAAACCAATTCTCTTGCCTCAGCCTCCCGAGTAGCTGGGACTACAGGCGCCTGCCACAAAGCCTGGCTAGTTTTTCTATTTTTAGTAGAGACAGGATCTCCCTTTTCCTCAGGCTGGTCTCCAGCTCCTGAATTCAAGCAATTCTCCTGCCTTGGCTTTCCAGAGTTCTAGGATTTTTTTTTTCTAATTTTTTTGTTGAGACAGAGTTCTACCCTATGCCCTGAGCAGAGTACAATGGTATGGTAGTTCACTGCAACCTCAGACTCTGGCCGTGGGCATCCCGCTGCCTCAGCCTCCAAAGCCACTGGGATTATAGGCACTTGCCACGGCGCCCAGCTGGGTTTTTCCATTTTTTTCCGTGTGTCAGGGTCTCACTCTTGCTCAGACAAGCCTCGAACTCCTGAGCTCAAGCAATCCTCCCGCCTCAGCCTCCCACAGTGCTGGGATTACAGGCGTGAGCCACCGCACCCGACTCAGAGTTCTAGGATTTATAGGCATAAACAACCATTCCTGGCCAAATAAAAACCTTTTTAAAAATGGACTCCCCTGGGGTGGCGCCAGGCATTGTGGTGGTTGCCTGTAGTCCCAGCTACTTGGGAGGCTGAGACAAGAGAATTGCCTAGCCCAAAGAGTTGGAGGTTGCTGTGAGCTATGACGCCACGACACTCTACTGAGGACTAATAAGTGAGACTCTGTCTCAAAAAAAAAAAAAAAAGTAGGGCGGCGCCTGTGGCTCATCTACTAGGGTGCTGGCCCCATATACCGAAGGTGGCGGGTTCAAACCCGGCCTCGGCTGAACTGCAAAAACAAAGAAATAGCTGGGCGTTGTAGTGGGCATCTGTAGTCCCAGCTACTCGGGAGGCTGAGGCAAGAGAATAGCCTAAGCCCAGGAGTTGGAGATTGCTGTGAGCTGTGTGATGCCACAGCACTCTACTGAGGGTGAGAAAGTGAGACTCTGTCTCTACAAAAAAAAAAAAAAAGGACTCCCCTGGTGGCTATGAGAACAAATTTCCAAGGGAGTGGGGAAAGGAGGAGGATGGGAGAGGAGAGGTTGTCCAGTGACGGGACTGGAAGAGTGCAAGATGGATAATCCCCTCTTCTACTCCCACAGCCAAGAGGGAATGGGCCATGTTCCCCTCTAGGGACAACGGTGAGCTCCCAGATAGCTGGGTCTCTGCCCTCTCCCTGCTTGGCATCCCTTGCAAGCCCTAGAAACCCAGGCTCAGCCCCTGCCACCAGCTATTTTAAGCTTCTTCCCTTAGGACTCAGCCTGAGCTGGCACCAGGAAACTGCCTCTCTGCTTTCGCTTTTCTTTCCTCTTGTTCCCTTCTCTCTGTCTCTCTCTGTCCCTGTCTCTATCTATCTCTGGCCCTGTGTCTCTGTCTCTGTCTCTTTCTGGCTCTCTGTCTCTGTGTCTATCTCTCTGTGTTTCTTTCTCTGTCTCTGGTTTCTGTGTCCTCTCTTTTTTTTTTTTTTTGAGACAGAGCCTCAAGCTGTCACCCTGGATGGAGTGCTGTGGCATCACAGCTCACAGCAACCTCCAATTCCTGGGCTCAAGCAATTCTCTTGCTTCTGCCTCCCAAGTAGCTGGGACTAAGGCGCCCGCCACAACGCCCGGCCATTTTTTGGTTGCAGCCATCATTGATGTTTGGCGGGCCGAGGCTGGATTCGAACCC
>CAUYON010169569.1:0-28612 GCA_963573935.1 Arctocebus calabarensis
GAGTGAGGGGGGTGGGGTCTTGGTGTGTGCCACACCTTTTGGGGGCAAAACACGATTGTAAGAGGGACTTTACCCAACAAATGCAACCAGTGTAACATGGTTTCTTGTACCCTCAATGAATCCCCAACAATAAAAAAAAATGTACAAGAAATATCAGCTGGGTCAATTTTGCCTCCTTTAGTTATATACAATTACTAAATTTAGTTCACTGGAAGATAAAATTGAGAATAACATCTTTCTTGGGTCTTTGTTATTTTGTTTTTCCTATTACTATTTCTATTCCTCCTATGACAAATTACCGCAAACTTGGTGGCTTAAAACAACACAAACTTATTATTTTACAGTTCCCTGAAGGTGCCAGCAGGGTGCATTCCACCCCGGGGACCCTAGAGGAAATCTGTTAACCTGGCCTTTTCCAGCTTCTAGAAACTGCCCCCAATCCTCTGATCATGGAGCCCTTCCTTCAACTTGCAAACCAGCAAGGTTGGACCTAGTCCTCATACTGAAATCTCACTGGTTCTTTCTTCTGATTCCTTCATCCACCCTTAAAGATCCTCTAGTTACTTTGGGTTCACCTGGATAAGCTGGGCTAAGCACCCTTTTGAGACCAGCTGACTGGCATCTTCAATTGCATCTGCAACCTTAATACCCCATTGACCACATCAGCTAACACAACCTCAGGTTCTAACGGTGAAGACAGAGAGACCTTTGGGAACTGTTATTCTACCTACGACACTGACTTACTGAATATGTTCTGATCAACAGGGGGGGAGAAAGTAAATATAAGCATAAAATAAGCCAATGAAAAGAAAACAAGCTATGTCTGTCCTGCAACCCTGGAGAGCACAGAGAATCAGCTTTTTTTTTCCATTGCAATCATTTTGACAAGATACTAATTTAGAAGACAAGGTGAAGGAAAACTGACTTTTTAAGGTATAATTGAAGCTCAGTGAATGTCCAGATGTGGGTATGGAGGGATGAGTCCAGGGGACTGCCCTTGCACCCAGGGCACCTAATGAGACATTGTCTTTGGAGACTTTAAACACATGTGTGCTGCCTCAGAGAGGCCAAGCAGGGAGGCCAAGCAGGGAAGCCCGGCTTGCCCATCTTTGCCACAGATTGCACGCCCTTCAGGAATGGTTATCAATATTATGCACAGCTCTTTGTATGAGTTTTTTTGGGGGGAGGATGACTGAGAGATACATGTAATTATATATAACTCGCTAGCCACCCCAAAGATCCTGGTAACAATAACTGCTACAGATTCAGTATCTCCTACTGAAAAGGCTTGGAGTCACACTTCAGATTTTTTCAGATTTTGAATATTTGAATGGACATAATGAGGTATCTTGGGGATGGGACCCAAGTCTAAACAGGAAATTTGTTTATTTTTCATATACACCTTATACATGTAGGCTGAAGGTAAATTTATACAATTTTTTAAATAATTTCATGCATAAAACAAGGTCTTATGCATTGAACCATCAGAAAGCAAAACTCTTACTATCTCAGCCACCCATGTGGATAATCTGTTGTTGTTTGGCATCACTCTTACTGACTCTGAATTTAAATGCTACTGATAAGCAATCATTTTCTTATACTTATTCACGCATAAGTACTTAGTGAATAATATGACATGCCATTAATATAATGAAAAAATAGTATATTCAGAGTACTTAAGCTGCACAATAGCATCACAGAATACCTGTGTCTTATCACTGTTTCCCATAGGAGTATCTCCAAACCATTTAGACATTCTTGACAAAGTCTTTATGCCACAGAGCAGAGAGAATAAGCAAAACTCCATGCAAGTAAGTCTTGGTCCCATGTGGGAAGCCTGCCATTGGCCCATGGGGTCTACTCACGTGCCATCTTCTTACCCTTTGTGGGCGTGCCTGTCAGGGAGATCTGGGTATGTGTGGAAAAGACATATCACAGCAGATGGGGGATGAGATGGTCTTCTTTCCCTTGGGGAGGCTAAATAAACTGTGGGCCACGCACCTGCGTTTTGACCGTGATCTATCGTGAGGTCAGGAGTAGAATTTTCCACTTGTGTTATCAAGTTGATGCTCAAAAAATTTGGGATTTTGGCGCATTTTGGATTCTCAGATGAAGGATGCTTAACCTATATTTTAGTATTAAGCAGTTACTGAGGGCCAAGGCTCCATGCTACGTTCTGGCCCATAATATCATTCAAACACCATAGCGTTGGTCCCAGGAAGACACTGCAGTGACCATTTGCTCAGTGCACATGGCCACCACCTATAAGCCTCCCAAAGCCCTAACTGCACCCTAAAAATTGTTTTTGAGGGTGGGATGTGGACATCTCACTTTGTAAAGCTTACAGGCGATTCCAACATGAAGCCAAGGTTGAGCCTAGATCTAGCCCATGCCAAGCCCAGATATTTTTGTCTTCTGAGTAAGCAGGATTGCCTTGGCCTTTCACTGTCTCCTGCCTCCGCCTCCCAATCACTCGCCCAATCTCTTCCACATACCTTTCACTCCCAGTTAGATTTTTGTCCACTAAATGAAAATGAAAATATTATTGAATTCTTTAGGATAATCCCGTTGACAATCTGACATTGTTTCTACTTCAAATGAGCTTTACTGTTATTAGTGTTTTCTTTTATTTTTGCTTAGTTTTGGGAGGTTTGGGGAGGGGCATGGGAGGAAAAGAGGTATCGTTAATTAACAGTACTAGTAATTTTGCAATATTAAATGTGATAGGTAAGAATATATCACATTATGTTAAATGCTTTGTGACAGCCATTTTAGGAAAGTTTTATCATTATGAGGAAACTGAAGTTTACTGCATCTGGAGGGGCAACCCTGACTTTCTAGCCCAGATTCATGTTATTTTAAACATCAGCTTATACCTTCTTTTGGTGTTTTCTAAAAATAATTAAAATTAAAACTCTCTTGAGCAACTTGTTTGCCTTCTGAAAATTCTTATGAGTCTGGAATGAGTCTCAGGAATCTGGTTTTTTAAGTTTGGACCCGGGTGTTCCTGGGTTCCTCTACCAAATCAAAACAGATCAGGGGTTTTCAAATATTCGTGCACTTATTGGTCACCCGGGGCCGTGTTAAAATGAAGAACATGATTGAGAAGGCCCTGAGTTGCTGCATGCCTACCTCACTCCTAGGAGGCATGATGCTGCCGGTCTACAAACCACATTTTTAGGAATAACTTGATGCCTGTTAACTGAAGTTTTCTGAGAGGAAAGTTCTGAGAGCACAGTCGATTCTTTACTCATGGTAACATTGATTTGCAAGAATCCTTTACTGTGTGTGTCTTTAAGGAAACAGACTTTTAAGACAATAATATCAGTATGAACTCAGGGCTTTAAATGCATTTTATAAATGGTACAGCTAATAAATTACCTCTTTTCAAAATAAAACATTTCACCAAGTGTGTCTTCTCTCCATTAGCCATTAAGCATATGACTCATTTATTCTTAGATAACAGAGTTCCTTACGCAAATTAGGTGCTTAAGAAGAGTTTATTAAAGAAATAACTTACTATATTGATCCTTTGAGTTGTTTTAAAAGTAGGCTTGAAAGTTTGTATCCCATATTTGTATCTTCTTAGAAATATATCTGAATTTTCATTCAAATGTATACTTGCATATAGGGCTGGGTATGATGTCTCACAGCTATAATCTCAACATTCTGGGAGGCTGACGCAGGAGGATCACTTGAGGCCAGGAGTTTGAGACCTGCTTAAGCAAAAGCGAGAGCCCCTTCTCTACAAAAAAAATAGAAAAATTAGGCAAGCATGGTGGTCCCAGCTGCTCTGGAAGGTGGGGCAGGAGGATCGTTTGAGGCCAGAAATTCAATATTGCAGTGAGCTATGATGAGGCCACAGCTCTCTAGAGCTAACACAGGCAATAGAGCTAAAATATACCTTCCTTTATATACCTTATAAAATTCCTGCTGTATAAAATAATGTGATATATTATTAGCTATTACAATTAATATTGCAAAATTACTTGTGATGTTAATTAATGATATCTTTCTTCTCCCCAAGAAAAAAATCCCCAAACTAAACAAACAAACCAAAAAAAAAAAGGTATATTTAGACTAAATATCTCTTAGATGCAACATAAAGACACAGATTTTTTTAAAAGACAATCAATATGCCTGTACAAAAGAAGACTTTCAAAGAGGCTAAAACTAACCTAAACTTAGCAAAGGTATAAAAAGAAAACAGAGAAAACCGAGTTGGCTTTTAATTCATTTCTAGAGTTGTGATGCCTAATGTGAAAATGTGTATTACTGATTTTAAAATAATTGTGGTAATAACAACATTGAAGGCCAATGTTAATGGAGTACTTCCTGTGTACTCGCTTGTACTTCCTGTGTACTGACTCGTACTGATCACTATGGAAGCAGGAAGCATCCCAGGGAGCCCTGTCTGACCCCGCGTGTAGATGAGGATGTGCAGAGACTTTGAGTGACTGCTGCACTTACCATGACTGGTGTGTGCACAACCAAGACTCACCCACATTCTTCATCCCTGAGCTAGAATACCTCTGAGCAAGTTTTCTTTGTACCTGAGTGGAGCAGAGGGATTAGTATTTTTTGGAAATCTTTTAGGCATTGATACCTAAAAGATCAATCAATTGTGAAAGATTAATCAAAAAGATTGAAAGATCAATCAATTTCATTGAAACCTGAAATTCAAGACTTATCTACCCCTGCTGATGTTATCCGGAACAATCTCCCCTTGGTTTGAGACAAGCTTATTCTAGAAGCACAGTGGCTGTTTCCTTTCAGTTCTGCCTGCCAATTTCCTTCTCCTGCCCCCTCCCTGCACCACCACCTCCACCACCTTCACTATTTATCTCCTAGGTCTGTATAACCTCCTGGTTCATACATTTTCCATGGGGCACCATCTTTTCTAACCTCAGATAAGAATTAAATTTCTCCAGTGAGTCTAGTTTGAAAAGCTGATCATATAAGATAAAGTATATTTTTCCAATACCCATAAACATATTCTAAAGAAAGGAGAATATGTGCTACTGACTTTTGTTTTGTTTTAAATCCAAAACAAGGTTGATTCTTGGTATTCCCAGAAAAAGAGGCTTTTATGACGGACCTTAAACTGCCTTCATTTAAAGCAGTTGTATAAAATATAAAATGGAATTTAAAGAGGTATAAAGATATTAATTAAAATAGGCTTGCTCAAATGCCAGGGCTATCACCACTTCTGAAAATTGAATTAAGCCCTGAATGTCAATGGTGAATTAATACGAATAGACTTATCTGTCCCTGTCCAAATGTATTTTATTACACCATGTGTAATACATGGTGATTAACGAGAGGTTACGAATTCTAGCCGAAGCCCAATCAAATTCTTCAGGATTCTAATTCAGGAATGCATTCAGGTCAAAGAATATTAACAGAAAAGCTTCTGTTGCTTAAAGGGCAAGTAGAGTGAGTGTTGAAAAAACTGTTTGAAATTTTGCTTAATTGTTCCCTTCTTGATCCTATTGTACTTGATGATTTAGAAAACCTCTGTGCTGCAAGTTAAACTACTTTAATTACAGTGATGTCAAATATGTAGGCACTTTTAAAAGAGAGTTTAACTTTTGTGGCTTATAGGCATTAGAGAAAACAGAAGCACAGGAAAAACCCCATATCTCAGTTGAGAATGTTCCTGAACATTCTAAGAATAGAATTTTCTGAAATGCATGCTTGAAGAAGCACTGGGGTCCAGAGGTATGGGGGGCAGGGAAGCTCTTCTGTTAGGAGCCCAGAATTTTGGATTGTTTGGAGGGTTTTGTCCTTAGCATGGCTTGCCTTTGAAAAGCCCCAGGTACTTAAAATTCATTGTTACATGTGATATCGTTTGTATAGCAGGACCATTTGCACTATATTGAGGACACTGCTACTATGGAAAACCGAAGATTACTATACATGAAAAATGGAACAAACAGTGTAGCAAAATTCAATTTGACTTTCCCACATATTTAATGTACCTGTTATTTAAAGAAATACTCCAGAATGTCATTTTTCCTTTTCTTTATTCTTTTAGCTCTCCATGAATGGAAGCTGTCACTAAAAATACATTTCAGGAATCAAGTTTACCTCTTGTGTATACATCCCTCTGGATCGAAGTGGCTCCAGTCCAAGCTCAAGTCAACATTTGCACTTTCCCTGAAGTAGGACTCCCAGATGCAATTTAAACCACATTTAGGGTAATCCCAGGTGGTGGGGCTTTAGCATTACCAGCTGGCTTCAAACGGGCCATTGCTCTAAATAAGGGGGAGCCTTAAACCCTGACTCCGTGCTTGTTTATTAGCTGTGTCTGAATTCCCAGAGCAGTGCTTGGCAGATTGTGGTCCCTAGACCAGCAATATAGGCATCCTCTGGGAACTTGTCAGAAATGCAGATTCTCAGATGGGAACCTAAGTGTTGATGGAGTAGTTCCAATTTAATAGTGAGTACACATGGTGTTTGTTTTTCTGTTCTTGCGATACTTTGACAAACGGTCTCCATTTCCATCCAGGTTAAGACAAGAGGTATTGCTTTTTATGGCTGAGTAGTACTCCATGATATACACATACCACATTGTAGTAATCTATTCATGTATTGATGGGCACTTGGGTTGTCTCCACGTCTTTGAGCTTGTGAGTTCTCAAGCCTAACCTCATGAATCAGTACCTGTAGGGTTGGGTCCAGCAATATGGTTCAACAAGCCCTTCAGATGATTCTGATGCGCCCTTACATTTGAACACCACATTTATAAATTACTGTTTCAATCTGACACTGACCAGTAATTCCACCAAAATTAGAAGCTTTTATTTTTGTGATCCTTTGAGTTGGATAGGTAAAAGTGGATGATTTCCACTGCTGATTGGGTATGGTTTGGTGTTTTATTCTGGAGTGTTACTAATGTTTTGGAACTAGATAGAGGTATGACTGCAAAATATTATGAATGTGCTAATGGCCACTGGATTGTTAATTTAAAAAATAGTTTCATGTTCTATAAATTTCACTTCAAGTTTTAAAAAGATATAATATAATGTACTTTGAAATTCAAGTGCTTTGACATGCCAGACTAAACAATAAACCTGCAAATAAAAAATTTTCTAATCCTTAATCATTGTTATTTTGAGTAATTCTAACTTTTTAAACACATACGATATGATATATTTTAATTGCACAATTACTAAAGTTTCCCAAGTATGCACAAAAAAATAGAGTATACATAAAACTGTAATTTAAATGATATTCATAGAAAGTTTCTCATTAGAATTTCTTGATGAGTCGAACAATAGTTTTCAAATACAAAATATAAAAAAATGAAAATTATTAATTGAATGCTTGTTATTGTTAGGGTGAGGATTATAAAAGAGGCAGAAGGAATAAAAACAAAGGCTTTTTAAATTAAATTTCAGGCACTATCTTAAAGGACCTCCATGCCTATATTGCACTCTCAGGAGGGTCTGGTTTATTCATATTATATTGTATGAGTAGAATTTCATTCCTTATGAAACATAATATGTATAGTTTGTGTCATAATAGGATACAAAGGTGCTCCCTGGAATTGTACAACCCAAAGGTCTTGGGTTTTGGCCTTCCTGGCCAAAAGGAATCCTTCCTGGCCTAGAGGATTTGTTAGCTACTAAACATTATCTGTTATAAATTTCATTGTTTTAAGTAAATTCACCAGAAAAAAAATTCTAATAGTTTCACTGAATGTGGAAATCATAGATCAATCAAGGCTTAAAGTAATATATTTTAATATATAACTCTATGTACCCCTCCAGATTACAGACATAATACATTATAATACATAATGTTGGAGAATATAAAAATATACAAAAGGAAATAATTTCTCCACACTCTGAGAACTAAGAAATGGAATCTGTTGTATCTTGACACTGTGTGTTTGTATATGTGAACATACATCACCACTGTATTAACCAGGACACTCTTGATGTTTGATCAAAAATTTCCCTTTCTTTTAGCTCAGTTCAGGTAAATGATATTGTTTTTCATTGTTGGGGGTTCATTGAGGGTACACTGAACCAGGTTACATTGCATTTGTTAGATAAGGACCGTCTTATAGTTGTATCCTGGTAAATGATATTATTATAAATCGAATTGTTGGGGAGCATGTCTAAAAGTAGCCATTATTAAGGAAGTTGTTCTAATGATGTAGGCAGGAAATGCTTCCCAATCCTAAATCCATTGTTTTCCCAGTAATCTCAAACTTAATAAATACCAACACCATTTGCCCTGTTTGTGAAGCCCAAACCTGGAATCCTTAGTTCCTCCCCTTTCCCTCAGCACCACCTGCCACCGTCCCCAAGTCCTGTTCCTCAGCAAGCCCCATTCATTGCCTTTGCACCCAAATTATGTCCAGATGTGGTAACCTTTCTCAACCTCTGTAGATCTCATGTTAATTAACTTTGCTGAAATAGACTTCAAAATAGTCTCTTAACTGACCTCCCCAACTCTAGTTGTATTCACAGCCGCCAAAGTGATCTTCCAAAAATATAAAATAAACCATATCATTCCCCTGCATTAAATGTAACAGATTCTCACTGTGTTTCAATCAGAAATCCAAATTCTATCCCTGCAGGAGCCCACATGACTTGGGCCAGAATTTGTCCCCTGCCCCAAACACCTCATCACAGTTCACTGTCCCCTTCTCTAGCTGTGTTTCAGCTTCACTGGGCTTTACATTCCTGGGACAAGTCAATCCACTCCCACCTTGAGTGCTGCCGAGGAGCGCTGGAGCCCTGCTTGGAATTGTCTCCAAACTTATGTGTGGCTTCTTCTGTCACATGTGTTTTGCTTGATAGGTTCCTCCCCCTACCCCATCGAAAGTTGTCCCTCCCCAATCCTCTCACTATTTTACTTTATCCCATTTGATTTTCTGCATAGACTTATTTCCTGAAATTCTCTCACTCATTATAGTTGTCTTTTATTGTTTTACATGTGCCTGTTTTGCCTTCATTAAACATGTGTTAAATGAGCGAGTGAATGAATGAACGGATGCAGACAGGATGATTTTTTTTTAAATAAATAAATTTGAGAGATATAAGGATGAGAATTACTTGAAGTTAGATATTAAAAAATGTCCCCCCAAGTAATAAAGATTTGAAGTAATGCATGTATTAAGTAGGCTGTTTTAACCATTCCACAATGTCCACAAATATCAAAACACCACATTGTATATCATAAATGTATACAATTTTTACTTGTCAGTTAAATAAATATTTTTTAAATGACTAGAATATAAGGAAGATGGGAATGTGCTATTCTCTGACCTGGGTGTGATTAGAGGATGTGTGCAAATGTAAAGATAATAATGCTATACACTTAAAATTAATACACTCTGTTCTCCTTAATTGCATGCATATCATCACTTAAAAATACATAAATCTGTTTCTAAAATAGCTAGGAAGAGCACCAAATGTAAACCATATGCCTGACGCAAAAGCTTCCCTTTTTCACACAGTCTAGGACCTAATATCACGTGCAAATGTAAAATTTCTTTGAGAAAGAGAGCCTTGGGATTCTGTATAGATTTTGTGCTCTGCCACTTGGTTGATAAACAAAATTGCTCTCTTTACTCAAGGTACTAAATGGACTTTAAAATGAGCTGGTAATCAACTTGGGCTTAAAGGAAAAGGGTATACCCACAGGGCAAACTTGTTGCATCCTGTTCACAGGATGAAAACACTTCATCCTGTGCTGTTTTATTGCTCACCCAAGTTAGAGAGCTGTACACTCTCCTGTGACATTTGTTAAATAATCTGAATAAGAAAATATTTCCTGCTGTTTAGATAACGATAGATTTATAGGGTGGTTTCTTGCATGAGACACTAGTGACTGTTATAAAATATTTCACAAATGCATTTTATGAAAACACAAATATGAGTCATTTGCCATAGTGACGTGCAGAGTGTGGCAACTCAAATATTTTCTGAATAAATAAATGAATGAATAAGGATAAAAAAATAAAAAATGTTAGAGGTACTTATTTGGAGTCCAAGCAAAGCTTTGTTTTAACTACAGTTTCTAATATTTAAATGAATTCACTATTTATTTTACCATAATCAGAAGACTGCAACAATTATCACTTGCACAACAATGACAACCTTGTAATTCTTCACTGTTAGCTCCTGAAAGGCTTTGAGTTGTATAAATGTAAACGCTTTAATCTTTTTGGTGTGGTGTATCCTAGAAAACTGGCCCTAGCCTTTCTGGAAACTTTTGAGCTGAGGAGAAGTTAAATGCCCTTCCCTTAGTCCCTGCCCAAATATGAAAAACTTTATTGATCTGGAAGTGTTATTTTCCTCTAACTTTTTCCTCACTCACTTTCATTCATTCATGCAGTCAGCAGGTCAGTAGAGCAAAAACAGTGTTGGTTATTAAAAATGAGGCTACTGAATTTAGGTAGACTTATGCTGTAACTATACATTTCCCACAGCTGAACTATACATTTCACACCTTTGTATTTGTAGCTTAGCATCTGAATGAGGGGATTAAAAGTTTGGAAACTCCCCAGCATGGATGAAGCAGGAATAGAGTGGTATACCTAAAGAGAGTTAAGAATGAAAATTCATTATGCCAGACTAAATGTAGCCTTCGAAAGTTGTCCATATTATAAATGCTGACTCCACAATGTGTCTATTTAGTCAGCTTCTACTATTTTAATCATCTTTTTTCCATCTTCAATTCACCACCTATCATTAAGCCAAAAAAAAAAAAAAAAAAAAAACTTGATCATTGATATCAAAAGTAAAAATATCTTAAGGTTGTCTTCAAACATGCTAAATGCCATGAGTCACACGTCTGTCCTGAAACAACTTTTTTCAAAGCATGGATGCACGTGAGGAAGGGTAAACGGGTACTTTGGGATGAACATCTGTATTCACACAGCAATAAGTTAACCCTTCTAAAGTGCATGCTGCAGTGGTTTTTAACAAATTCAGTACATTTATTATATTCAGAGTTATACGACCACCACCAGGATATAATTTTAGAATATTTTCATCACTCTAGAAAAAAATAGAACATTAACAAGGTGTTTCCTTCTACCCTTCCCCAAGACCCTGACAACTGTCTGTCTTTTCTCCTCTACATATTTGACTATTCTAAGAAAGTCAAATAAATAGCATCACACGATATGTGGTCTGTACTGATCGGCTTCTTTCACTTAGCGCTTTCACGACTGTTTTCAAGGTTCGTCCACGCAGCAGCATGGAAACTGCATGGTTGCTCTTAATTGCCGAGTCATGTTCGATTGCATGGATATACCACATTCTGATTATCCATTCATCAGCTGATGGGCATTTGGGTTGTTTCTACATTTCTGCTATTGTGCAGTGATGCTTTTCATGTGCAAGTTTTTGTGTGGACACATTTTCATTTCTTTTAGGTATACACCTAGGAGTGCAATTACTGGGTCACAGGGTGGCTGTACTTAGCATTTGAAGGAATTGCCAACTGTTCTCCAAAGTGGTGATACCATTTTACATTCCTATGTATGAACAAGGGGGTGTAAAATAGTATAGCCACTTCTTAGGTAGAATTCTTCCTTATTAGGTAGAATTTACAAATATTTTCTCTCATTCTGTTGGTTATCATTTTACCTCTAGATAGTGTATCCTTTGCATCAGGAATGTTTTATTTTTGATGAATGTTAACTTACCCATTTTTTCTTTTCTTACTCATCCTATAGCCGTTGTCTAACCTGAGGGCTCAAAGATGTGCACCTCTTCCAAGGTTTTTGTATAGTTTTAGCTCTTACATTTGGGTCTATGAAGCATTTAAAGTTAATTTTTGTATATAGTGTAAGGAAAGCTCCAACTTCATTGTGATAGTGGTGGGAAGTTTTGTTGTTTTTATTTTTTAACTAAAAATATTTAAATTTTTAAAAAATCACCAATTTAAAGAAAAACTTTAAATAAAAATAAAGTACAAGTGTCTAAGAAGTACATCCCTTTCCTGGCTTTCTAGAAAAAATAATCTAGGACTCAGAGAACTGAGGAAATTTATACTTAAATTTTTGCTTTTACTTTTAATTTTTATTTATAGTAGGTCAGGATGAAATAGTGGGATAGATATTGGCACCCACACACCATATAGGTTCTAAGCCCATATGTGCTAAGCCCCATTAGAATATAAAACTGGGAGCGCCTGTGGCTCAGCCAGTAGGGCGCCGACCCCATATACCGAGGGCTGCGGGTTCAAACCCGGCCCCGGCCGAACTGCATCAAAAATTAGCCGGGCGCTGTGGCGGGCGCCTGTAGTCCCAGCTACTCAGGAGGCTGAGGCAAGAGAGTCGCTTGAGCCCAAGAGCTGGAGGTTGCTGTGAGCTGTGACTCCACAGCACTTCACCAAGTGCGTTAGTGTGAGACTCTGTCTCCAAAAAAAAAAAAAAAAAAAAAAAAAAAAAAGAATATAAAACTGTATTTAAAACTAAAAACCCTGTGTCTTTAAGGGTAAGAAAACACATATGCAAGAAACTAAAATGGTGCCATTGGACCTAATCTTGAGTTCTTAGTTATGAAACAGGGAAATAGTTTGGTTTTCATATGTTTATGTGTAAGTGATAAAACATTCTTAAACAAGGTTAAAATTAAGAATACATTCTTCTTAGTAAAGTATCTGAAAAATGGGGGGAAAGGATCCAATGTCTAGATAGTACTATAAAACCAATATATAAACAACTTCATGCCCACAGGAAGGAAAAAAAACGCAAGTATAGTCTAGTAAGGGAGAAGTGGAAAAGGGCGATTGGCGGGATCTCACCTAATGTGCACACTGTGAGGGTGTTCAGCACGCCCCCTGGTGGGCGGGATCTTGCCTAATGTGCACAATGTGAGGGTGTTCAGCACGCCCCCTGGTGGGCGGGATCTCACCTAATGTGCACACTGTGAGGGTGTTCAGCTTGCCCCCTGGGTGAAGGGCTCAAATACAACTTGAACTTTTCTTTCGAAATATAAACAATGTAACATAAACATTTGTACCCTCATATTAATCTGAAATTTAAAAAACAATAATAACAAGAACAAAAACAAGAAATACATCAGTATGTTTTAACAAATGGATTACCAAGAAAAGTTTCTACTACAGTCAGTTCATTTACATCAAGTAACCTAGTAAGCCTGGATTGGTTACCTTGTACTGTTAGAATTTTTATAATTTTATTTTAATAATAAAAAATTATTTATGACTTCCTTAAGCCCCCAAAACATGACTTCCACATGTATTTTATTTTTTCAACCTATAAAAACAACTTCTTTTTGAGGGCTAAGATTACCCAGGACAGCTGGGTAATATTAACTAGAAAAGATTTTATTAGCCAAATGTAGTTTATAGAGTTTTATTGATTGAATGTGTAGGAAATACACATTCCTGACTGTTGTATCAGATCTGTTATTATTTCCAACAGTATTTGAGAACGTTCCCTTAGTACTATTCATATGTCAGCAAACTCTTTTAAGAGACATATTCACCTTGAGCTTTCTCTGTTGCAAAGCAACGTGACTTACGCTTTTTAGCTTCCTCAAACGGTTAGGTGACCACCTTCTGTGCTCCAGAAGTACTTAACCCACTATACGAGAAAGGATCTATGCATTTTTCTACTTTAGCAGATCACTAGAAGCTTGAGAGCAAAGACTATGCCATACTTCTAATCATCACCCTAGTATAGAGAATGGGGATAAAGGCATAAAGTTTATTGGATGAATGAAAAAAAAAAGTACAAATGAGAAAATGGATGAAAGAAAAAAATATGTTTATATTTTATAGAACTCCTGGAACGTGTAGGTCAATCAGTTTTTGTAGGAAAGATCACTTATGTAAACATTCAGAAGTTTCCATGGATTCTATGATATAAAGATCCAAAGGCAGTTTTCAAGCCCTCTGCTTTGTCAGTCAGTGGATAGGCAAGGTGGGGAGAGCGTGGTGTAGCAGTGATGCTCCCCGTAGCAACTATAACTATGTCCCTGGTCCAGACCACCAACCCCTCCTACCTGAAATGCTGCAGGTATCTCCCCTCCAATCTGTCCCCCATACTCTACCAAGTCACAGCATATCTTTTCCTTGCCTAAAACCATTTGATAGCTTCCCCGTGCTTCAGGGCTTGAATGCCTTAACATGAACAGACCATGCCTCCTTGCTTAGTTGGGCTCCCATGTATCTCCCAGGCTTCATTACACTCACCTCACCACCCCCATGAGCTTTAAACTTTCCCACACTTGCTACTCTTCCTCCTACCGCAGGACATAAGACTGTTCCATGAGTTTTCAAATTTCAGTTCATCTAATTCTTGTTTAGAGAAGCCCTGAATGATTTTGTTAATTATGCTGCTGCTCCCTTACTAATAGGCTGTCTTGCACTTATTAATGAAATTCTGATTAATGAATGCCTGTCTCCTCACCAGAATGTAAGCACCATCAGGTATATAGTATTTGTCTTTGGTCACCAACATAGCTCCATCCAGTAGCATAATACCAAATAAATACACATAGTAAGTGCTCAATAAATACATGTTCATTGAATGGCTAAAAACCATGGGGCAGATGCCAACAAGCACAAGAAAAATGCTAAATATTCTTCTGCAAAGGAGCCTTTGGAGCACTTTCACCAGCATAGCATCCCAAGAGAAACAGATTCTCTAATGAGGAGAAAGCTACATAAGCCCTTATACTTTCAGGGAAATGCCTTGATTACATTTCCCCTGAGGTGGGCTGCTCTATATTTGAAGATGATATTCCATTTCCCAGGCCTCTTGACACAGAGCTTAGGAAGCTGGAATCCATCTATCTGAATTCTTGAGGTGTACCCAGAGCTGGGGCCTCTTACCTATGTCACAGAAATCCTACAGAGAGAGATATGTGACAATTAAAGCAGTCTCCCACCACGAAGAGGCAAGTTGGAGGGAGGTGAAATTGATACTTCTAAGAGATTGGGGAAATGCTGTTTAAATAGAGGACTTTCCTTATTTCTCAGTAGTGTGATCTCTCTTAAATTTTACCTTTTACAGATCACATCTGAATGTATCCAGTGCTGTCCTAGAGCCACCTGGTACCAGGTCGTGATAGCCTACTATTACATTCTGCTAAACTTCTGCTGATTGTCATACATGACCAATATAAATTAAATATAATTTACAACTTTAAATTTATACAACTTATAAATAAATGAATTACATTAAAAACCCAAGTAATGAATACAGAAAACTCATCGCTTTCCAATTATTTTATTAAATGTTATACTTGTCTAGGATCTGGAAGCTGTTCATACTTCTGTGTCAGTGTGGTGAAATACCAGGTCATACTGTGCTGGTGCTTCTCCCTGTCTGTCTCTGACTTCAGTGCAGTCGTCAGGGTAGCTTGACATTGACTGTGGTGGGAGTGTTTACACCAGGGGAATGAGTAAGTGCTAGAATTCAGGACTGCAGGGCTTTTTAGGTGTTTGCTTGGTGTTTGGATTTTGGCATTGTTTGTTTTGGTTTGGTTTGGTTTTTGAAAGTCTGTTATTAAACATTTACCATCATACCACAGAAGTAACCAATTCAAGGCCCACTGCAAACCTTCTTTTTATACTTAATTGTTAAAATTACTGGACAATACTAGGAAATCACTAGATTGAAGTACAATAGTGAATCAACCATCCAATCTTTTATATTACATTTTTTTCTGAACTACATTTTACAAAAAATGATTGAGTAGGATAAAAGAAAGAAAAAAAGAGAGAGTATTTATATGCTCCCAATCCTACATTGTATGCTGATACTTCTTTAGTACTTACAGCAGTGTTTCCTATAAATTAAATGTTTAATATTAATATTTAAATGAAATAATTAAAGAAATGAGGAAGTAGAATAAATTGAGTTAGTCCTTGACAATAGGATGGTTTGAATTCTCTTGATAGGAAACTAGGTGACATTACAATTCTTCTCAAACTAAAATGTCTTTTTAGGAAGATGCGATAACATTTAACTTTCCAGTTTCCAAAGAATTTACAAAAAAACTTTAGTAGGGGGGAGAACAAATGACTGGAAAAAAAAGGAAAAGAGGGAAAAAAGTTGAAAAGAAAATGAACGAGATTGGAGAACTAAGGGGGAAAAAATGCCTAATAATTAATCAGTGCGGACCAGCAAGTAAAATGCAAAGACATGACTAATATGGCCCTGGAAATATTTACTGTTTTTTTTTTTTTTTTGTAAAATAAAGAAAGCTTCAGACTCCTTAAATTCCCTTTTCATTCCCTATTTAGAATTGTACTAGAATTCTGGTGATGGCTTTCTGGCATGGAGACATTTCTAGGCTGCCTCATCTTACTGAATAGACATAATCACATTTAACATTTTTTCCTCATTGAAAGTCAAGGTTGTAGAGATGACAGTTTTAGTCTTCATGTATAATGTGTCTTAATGGATCAAAAGTAAGATATTTTAGAAGACATTTTCTTACATTCAAAGAAAAGCATGCACACCAGAAAGGGCATACTTAAGATAGGGCTTATATACATGCAACTAGCTATTCCTACAAATGCAGACATCAACCCTTGTCAAAACCTACAATTGTAAAGAGCTTTATATCCCTGGCCTTCTGCAGGTGTAATACATTATTGATTTATACTTATTATGAAATATGTTTAACTCATGTATATCTAGAGTATGGAGGGGAAGCAAGATAAATAACAGAGGAAATAAATCTGAAAATCAAATAATATTTAACCTTGGAATTTTTTTAGAACCTTTAGTAAACAAATATTCACATCTATATGTAGACACTTATGGACGAATTACCTACTCATGTCAAACTCCTTCAATTACCTGTAGTGAA
Organism: Arctocebus calabarensis; assembly: GCA_963573935.1. Lineage (NCBI taxonomy): Eukaryota > Metazoa > Chordata > Mammalia > Primates > Lorisidae > Arctocebus > Arctocebus calabarensis. The sequence continues at coordinate 16,824 of CAUYON010169569.1, forward strand.
CTGATGGGAAAACTTCTCTCCTTTTAACACCTACAACCATTTATTATTCTAATAAGAAAAAGCTAAATAACAGTTAAAATTTATTTCATTGCTGGGCAGCACCAGTGGCTCAGTGGGCAGGGCGCTGGCCCCATATACTGAGGGTGGCAGGTTCGAACCCAGCCCCAGCCAAACTGCAACAAAACATAGCCGGGCATTGTGGTGGGCGCCTTTAGTCCCAGCTACTTGGGAGGCTAAGGCCAGAGAATCAGGACTAAGCCCAGGAGTTGGCGGTTGCTGTGAGCTGAGCCTACAGCGCCAGAGTTCCATAAAGTGAGACTCTTATCTCTAAAAACAAATAATAAATAAAAAAAATTATTTCATTGCAATTTTTTATGACATACTTAAAATAAGTGATCTTGTCAGTCACCACAAAAATACATCAGTACTTTCTGTACATGGGCAGGTTACAATGTGGCAGGTTTGATTTGGAGTGTTACCCAGATGCTTTAAAGTGAGTGACATCGTCATGTGATCCGCCTTGGGCAGAAACAAAGCTGAAGCTCAGAAAAACACATTGCCTAATTTTCAAAGCCAGTTAAATGGAGGAGCCAGAAAGTGAGAAGTTCTAGAAATTATCTGTCCTTTAGTGCCCTTTAAATTAAGCTTCCCATGGAAGAGTGAATTAAGAAAAAAAAAATTAAAATGCCTGTGTTTAGAACATAGTCAGTCAACTATACACAAACCATACATGTTACATAATGGCTATTGTGGTACTTGACACAAAAATGCAAATATATACCCTGGCAAGTCTCAAAGTAAATAAATGTATATAAATATACAGAGTAAGGTGTTCTGGTTTCAACAAAAGATTAAACTGTTCCATATGTACCCCCATATTGTCTTTAATTTTCAAGATATTGATTTATTTTTCAAATACACACAACATGTTATGTGCTGCTCTGAGCACATAACGTGCAATGATTTATTTATTCCCATAGTAACTTTTTAAGGGTTAGTACTATTATCCTTATCTCATCCCACAGATGAGAAAACTGAGGCAAGAAGAGTGAACTTGACTTTTCAAGGTCACATTGCGTCCCACAGCAGAGCCAAACTCAAAGTCAGACTGGATGGGGGCTCTCAGTTGTCTGCACAGACCTGTGGGTTTTCCGGACGACAAGAGCATCATTTGTGTTTGCCATTATTAAGAAATTACTAGGGCTCCTTTTTGATATGTTTCATTTTAAATTATTTTTGGACATTCTAGAAGCCCCTCTGGTAACATGTAACTGTACCAAAGTACCATAGAAAGGAGCAGGTAAAAATCTCTAATCAGTGGAAAACTCAACCAGGGAGATGAGATGAACTCACTGTAAGTACTCTTAACATATCGTTGTTCTGAAACTTGGGAATATTGATACCTAGAAAGCTGAAGGAAAGGCAGTGCTTTCCACAATCTCTGTTGGGGCTTAAACAGGAAGGCACAGAGGTTGCCTAATTGTCTGTTTGGGGGACACTGTTAGCCCTGGTGGCATGGGGAGATTCTATGCACTTCAGGGGTAACAGCTGTGCATAAGAATTTTACTGGAAGTCAGTGGTTACATATGTCAAAAAAGGCTGGGGGTATAGTTTGAAATATGAGCAACATGTTGTCTATACTTTAATATTCTTAAATTTAGCAAGTACCTGGTAGATGAGGAGGAAGCTAACTACTTTTTCCATCGATTCCTTTTCAAATTGCCATGTATTTCATGCACTTTTATTTTCCATAAGAATGAATGTACAAATGACTTCTGGCAATTGAACTATTTGCACTATTTTTATATCCATCAAATTGGATATGTTTTGGAACACAATGTGATATGGAGAAGGCTTAGAGTTTACAATTAGAAGTACATGGATTCAAATTTCCCTTTGCCCATTTTATAAAACTGAGCAAATTACTTCACCTTTTCGTACCTCAAAGGAAAGTGGGAATAAGAATAGCTATCTCCCTGTGCATTCATTTACAGATTAAATGGGAGGAGGAGGAAAAGATACAGATGGCTGGTGTGGTACTTGACACATAGTTACTAATTAGCAGAACTTATTGTAGTAGTATTGATTGTTTATATAGAGAACTGAACAGTGAGGAATCTAGTAGCCTATGTAATGAAATTCTTCCAACTGTGGATCCCATAGAAAATGTGAAGATGAATCAATGCCAGGACACAATTGTTCTTATTTCTTATACTCATTCCTTCAACATTGTAACAGACAGTTTTAATCCACTCGCATTCGCTGGCCCACCACCAGAGATTACCAGCAGAGACTCTTGGCCCTGGAGATACAGGGAGTTAGCACCTTAGAAATGAATGTCCACCAAGGATGGACAAGAGTGTTCAGATAAATACTCCAGTTTCCAGCCTGTTTGGGAATATCCTGAGTTATGTTCTTCACCCTGTCTCCAAGTGGCCCCAGTAGATTAAGCTTCAATTGCCCCAAATGGTAAACTCCTAATGAACACATTTTTTCCCTCTCCAATGTTTTAACTCTGTGACCATCTCCTAGGACCACCTCCAAAATAAACACCTGTCCCAGATCTTTGATTTGAGTCTGCTTCTGAGGCACCAGATAAACATACTGTATGCCAAGGATGTGTGTTGCAACATGGGGACCTAGCTCAGACACTTACACCTCCTGAAGCATAGTCATGGCATTTGTCCAGCTCTGAAGCTGACTTTTCTATGGACATCACCAACATCCTGGCCCTAATGTATTTGGTCCAAAGGAAGCAAGTGCTTTATTTGAACCCATTTCTCTGCTGCTTCTATGGTCAGCTTGCCTGAATGCTTCTAGCATCCTTTTCCTCTTTCCTTCCTTGCTTTTAAAGCTGCATTAAACCATTCCCTGGTCTTGTTCCTGGAGATGAAAAAACCTAGAATGCTACTATTTGGAGATTCTCCTTTAATATTATTTATCTCTTCTCTGTGTTCACTGCCAAGGATAACTCAATTTTTTTTTACCTCCATAGATATGCTGTGACCAAGGGAGATACTTTTCTGGATGGTTGCTCTTATATTTCTTCCTAACTATGTTTCTTTCTTTTAGATTTGAATAGTGTGTTCACTTTAGCTTAATCAAGTCATGCTTCACAGCTTCAATTTTGGATAAAGATGCATGGCCATGCTCTCTGGTTTCCTTCTCTACCAGCAGATTTCTCTACTTGTCCATTGAAGCTCCCTAAGCATGGAGTGGAGATTGCCTTTACAAATTCATCACACTCCCTCCCAAAACAAATATGAATAACCTTATTATGATAACAGCACTGTGAGATAAGAAGCGCAGTTTGCCACCAGCTTTTTTTTCCTATTACTTATCCTCATAGTTGCTTTTCTTTGCCATAGTCAATCTGTTTTCCTTCCACTCCTTCTATCTAAAGAAATAGCTATAAAATAGTTATAAGGATACCACACCTTGCATCTGTCACTTGCAGAAAAAAAAAAAAAAGAATGCATAAATATGCAAAGTTCACCAAGTCTTTTGCTCTATGTAGGAAAATGTTCACGGCATCTGGTTTCAAAGTCATCATCCATCTAAAGGGGTAGTGTTTTATTTATCAAGTCTTGCTGGCTATGTGAGCTGCCCGAGCCACTGACACATCCTGAGCAGAATGACATCGCATCACATCCATAGAAAAAAGCAAGAAACCTTGAAAATGAGAGGTGTGAGGCTGTGCACTGATTCAGAGGGAATTGGATATTCTGTGTTTTAGTTTTTGAGATGCAAACGTTGAATTCAAAGGCTAGCGATAAAGACCAGCATGGATATAAATTTATAAAACATAGCAAGCATCTACTCCGCCTTAAAAAAAATGGTACCTTCTTTACGGCTGTGAAACTCAACCATATGAATCTCACTTAAGTACAACACAGGATCCATCTCTTTAATTTCCAGCTATTGTACTGAAATGGAATGACTTTTCTATGCCTGATCTTTCATATGAATGATGGATTTGAATTACATCCATATAACTGTAAATCAAATTGAGAATACTGCATTACAATCTGGGAAGAGAGTTAACCTAATATACAAATTGTTCAATAAGCCTCAAATCCAATAAAGATATATTTCATGAGGAAGGAAAAGGAGTAAGGTATATTTTCTGCACCAAAAATGCTGCTGGTGTCAAAAATGAAATCTAAAGATCTTGAAAAGATATCTTATTTTGTGTGTATGCAACATACAGATAAAATAACTTTTCTTCTAGTAGTTATATTAAAGAGTTAGGGTTCAAACTGGAATTCAACTCTTTTTATTTTAATCATCCTATAGCTTGTGTTTTTCTTCCCCCATTAGTTTCTAATATTGTAAATGATATAATTATAATATCACAAACTATAGTTGAGTTCTTGTTTCTCAGATATAGAAAGGTCTTTCTTCGGTGGCCAATTACCTGGAAATTGGAATCACACAAGAAATTGCAAAACGCAACTTTCTTTGCAATGGAAAGGAAATAGGTTAATCACAAATTCTGATGAGTGAAACAAAATGAATTTACCAGCTGGGCATGGTGGTTCAAGCCTATAATCCTAGCACCCTGATAGGCTGAGGCTGATGGATCGCCTAAGCTCAGGAGTTCGAGACCAGCCTGAGCAAGAGTCAGTGAAACCCATCTCTACTAAAAACAGAAAAACTAGCGGGGCATGGCATGGTACACTCCTGTAGTCCCAGCTACTCAGTAGGCTGAGGCAAAAGGATCCCTTGAGCCCAGGAGTTTGAGATTGCTGTGAGCTACGACACCACAGCACTCTACTTGGGCCCAGAGTGAGATTCTGTCTTTAAAAAAAAAAAAAAGAAAGAAGGACTTGACTTGGGCAGAAGTTCTCTACGGGAACAGAGATGATCTAGAACTTAATTTCAAAAGTGAAGTTAAATTATAGGATTCTGAGTTAGTCTGGTTAATTCCAACTGTGGACACACCTCTAGGCTATTCTACGCCACAGGCAAGCCTTGAGCAACTTAGCAAAAATACGAAATTCCAAGTTCACCTCGCCTCTTACTTTTGTCTGAGCTATATTTTTTAGTGTTCTCCAACAGAGAAATTAAACATTTTAATAGAGAGTTATGGAAACAACTTATTTTCTTTGGGAGAAAAAAAAAAACTCAAGGAAATTAATCAGTTACAGGGTTGGAGAAATGTGTTTGAGTCTGGTTGTAACCCGGGTAGATAATCCTTCTCAGGAGGTTCAGTTAATGACAAACAGTAAAACATAAAATTCCTTGATAGAAGAGGTTTTGAGGGAGAGAGTGGTTTGCTTGTAAATTGTCTATAGATTTGGGGTATTGTTGCTATTTTTATTGTATTTATTTGTTTTTGAAATGCAGCCGTCCATTTCTCCAGACCTGAGACTGCTGCAACCCAGAAAAAGTCATTTTTAGACGCCTGTTTCTGTTAAATTCCTTCCACATATAAGGTCCTCTAGAAACTTAGTGTTTTGCAGTTTGTCCCCCCTCCTCTTGGCTCTCCCCTTTGTGTATTCTCTGAAAGTCTAAACAACTGTTTAGGTACCATTTGATACTTGAAAGGATAAATATCTTTTGCACTATACCCTTTGCATATCAATAATGAATTGCGTTCACAAAAAAAAGAATGGTTAGAGACCAGGTTGAAAGTGAAATTGTTTCGAAAAGGAGAATTTTCCCATAACAAAGGCTGGTGTTAGCAAAAAGATGAAGAAAAGGTACAATTTTAAAGGTAAATAAAATGATCGGTGGTCGGAAAGAAAGTGAAATATAGTTTAAATTAGTGTGTTCCATCACCAAAAAGGATGTTAATGAAGAACTTGCTCATTATGCACTTTCAATTATTCCTCTATTTACATCCAGAACTATACAACTTAAAAATTCCTGTGGTTTCTTCTGGGTAAATAATTCTCAAAACGAACTATTCCTTCAGTTCATGCTCAATAATCTTTCCTAATTTTTTTTGTTTAAATATTAATCATCCCAAATGTAGATACATAATGAATCCTCAAATATTTATCCCTCAGATTCAATCACCATCATTATTTTACCAGCCTTCTTTATCTACTCAATCTTACTTCATCATAAATTTCTAATTAATAAAGACGTAGTCTTTTTAATAATAAATAATGATTAGTGGGAAAACCTTTCAAGCAAAGATGCCACAAAGAGTTAATCATCTTTCTTATACATTCTCCTTGACTGTCTCTATCAGTACTATAGGAATCCCAGAAGCTCTTATCTAGAATTATTTGTTTTATTCTGAACCTCTCTTCTGAGTGGTTCTTACTTGTCTTTAGTTTGTATATCTCCAGGACGATTCACAGGAATCCCTGACCCTAACCCCTCCTGTAATTCTGAAAAGTGACATTCTTTAACCAATCAGCTATGATAGAACCTCCACAGTTGCACCTCCCTCCATTGACCACCTCCTTAAGTTGACCTAATTTTCACAGACTGGACAAGCACCACATGTATGCATCAGTAGAGTAGGCTGGTTTCTTATGTTGACCACCTCCATTTGTTGGCCAGTTTGTTACAGTCCCTTCGGTGGTCAACTTACAGAGTTCCACTGTATTTAATAAGTAAGCAAAGGTGTTTTGAAAGGGCATGAGAATTAGGCAATAAAGGAGTATGCTTTACTTTTCTATAGACTGAACCAAAAATGCTTAGAAGAACAAAAGGCCAAAGGATGAGTTGTGCCTATCACTGGGAGGAAAGAATTGGCTCTATAGTATAGTATAGTATAGAGCCAATTCCATTCCCAAATATTTTCCCAAAAATAATTATTTTCCCAAATAATTGTTGTAGAAGTTAAAAAAAAAAAAAAAGATGGACTCTGCATTCACTGATTTAAAACTTATAATTTATAATAACAAGTTCAGATGATTTCTGAAAATTCTTTTTCTCTTCTGAGTATACAGAAAGCAAAATTACAAGTAAGTGATCAAGTGTATTTTCTCTTTTAACCTTGTCTCAATGGTGTTCAAAAACTTGGATGCAATTAATGTTTTCACAGAATAGCTAGTATCATTGTTAAATTAGCCTTGACAAAGCATTCCTTCTTCCTGAATGCTCTCCTTTAATCTTTCATTAATGCTAGAGTGCTAAATGCTTCCCTTTTGGTCCTGTTATTATTCATTTTATAAGATTCTTGCTATGTATCTCGCCTTTTCTGGGTCATGAAAACTGATGCTTTTATAGCATTTGGTCTTTCTAGGAAGCTTGATGTACTTGATAAGCTCAACTTGTTAGTGAAGTTGAGGTTTCAGACATATTAGGCAAAACATTGAAAGGGTATTTTCTTTCTTCATAATTTGCCTGAAAACATTTCTCTTCATGCAACCAAACAGAAGAAAAAGAGAGAATTTATGGCACCAAATAATGTAATTCAGCAGGAAAGGTCTTGTTTGTTTTCTTTGTCCTCCTTCTTCTCCTGCTCCTTCTCCTTCTCCTCCTTCTCCTTCTTCTTCTTTTTCTTCCCCTTCTACCCCTTCTTCCCCTTCTTCTACTTCTTCCCCTTCTTCCCCTTCCCCTCCCTCTCCCTCTCCTTCTCCTTCTCTTTTTTCTTCGTAAGGCTGGTGTATAAAACCTTCAGAAGAGAGGTCAAAATAACCAGCCTAAGTAATCAGGACCCATTGGCTCAGGATTTAGCTAAATAAATACAACGTAAGCTTATTCCTTGCTCAGATGCTGGCTGCAAATTTTCTAAGTGATTGATTTGATGCTAATTTTCTGCATGGAATTCTCATTTCCTTCAGGGCCTGTCCTATGGGAGGAAAATAAATTCAGCCAAACTGACTGAGCCCTGTTTTGGGTTTTATTTTGCATTCCAAAGGTTTGAAAAACTCCATTTCCCAGGAGGACTGCACCCCAAAGAACACCACTTGCTCTGGGAAAGACTTAAGGTCTTCAGTCAATTGCTCTTCCTGTCATACTCTCACACATTTCTACGTGCTACACTTCTCCCTTTATTTCCTCCATCCATCCCATGAATTGAACATAAAATGAAAAGTCTCTATCCCTCTCCTTAATTCCCTATGTCCAAATGCTACATTCTAGGATAAGAATGTAATCAACATACGCATGGCCGGACCTCTTTACATCAGTCTTCAGTGCTGGAGGACGTCCATGCTGACAGCCTTGTTTGTGTTTCTGCCCTAGCCCTGGGTGAACCTATCATATTTCTATTCCACTGTAACCACCATCTTTGTTTTAATGTATTCACGAATCAGAGAAAGTGATAGAGATTTTTCATTTCCATATGTAATTCAGGGGATGACTGGAGGAAACAGAATTGTGGCACATAAGGATGTGTGACAGTGTGACAGATCACTTGACTGAAGGACCTATGTCCTGAACCAGAAATTCCCTGTCTACATCTTGTTGGGCAAGACACATTCCCTCTCTAGGCCATTGCGGGGTGGGAGACCTCAAGCTATAAAATGTTCTGATAAGAATAAAAGTCATTGTTTTGAAATCATTCTAACTCTTACTATTAATTTATTTTGAAAATATGATGTCATGTTGGCGTCTCAGGTGATTGACTAATTTTTCTCAACATTTGTTATTCAGGACCCCAAATTACGAGAACTTTTGGACGTGGGCAACATCGGGCGTCTAGAGCACCGCATGATCACGGTGGTGTACGGGCCGGACCTCGTTAACATCTCCCACTTGAACCTCGTGGCTTTCCAAGAAGAAGCGGCCAAGGTATGCTGGATGGGAACTCTAAAGTTTGTCATCTTGATCTGAATCTTTGTGATATTATACTGAGGCCTGTGAGAGACTTTGAATTTTTGTCATATTTTAGCATGTGTTAAAATTTCATCTAAAAATAATTCGGATGCCAAGTATAAGTGTAATTCAAACACTTCCAAATAATGGCATTCACTTAGCATTATGGAGATTTTTTTTTCATTAGGAATAAGTTATTGGATATAATTTCTTTGCAAATCTAAATATAGAGAAAACTGTATTTCATTTTCTTGAACACCTTATTTCAAGTCATTCTAAGCCTCATCCCTTTACCACTTCCAACCTCATCTCCTTTCCAACACCCTCCTGGAGATAGACATCGTTAGTACCTTCTTACCTCCTTTTTCCCTGCACAGCACCTAGCCCAAATTCATGTGGTAGGTAGTTCAACTAATATCTAAAAGATTGAAAAAAATTAAATAAAAATGTAAAATAATAAAGATAATATTTAAAAACAATAAATACTTATTCAACATTGGACTGGGGAGCTGCTCTCCATTCAGTAAGCCATTCAGATACATACAGAAATAACTAGAATATACATACAGCATAGAAAGCAAGAATCTATGAACATCTAGCACCCCCTGGACTCAGTCTTTCTCTGGAAAGACCCAATTGCCATTACGAGAAAACTGAAATGAACATATTTAAAGAAAAGCTTTCTTTTTCTGTGTTTATAGTTTATAGAATGCTAGTGATGATTCTTATCCTTCATATAATTTCCTTCAAGAGTTAATGTGTGGGGGTCTCGGTGTGTGACACACCTATTGGGTGCAGGACACAATTATAGGAGGGACTTTACCTAACAAATGCAATCAATGTAACCTTGTAACCTCAATGAATCCCCAACAATAAAATAAAAAAAGAGTTAATGTGAATCTAAGCATGCTTTGAAGTGTACATATCATATAGTTTCCCTTACAGAGCATCCCATGTCATGAATCACAACTACAGGGGACTTGAGTCCAGCCTCTATTGTCTGGGCATTAGGATGTGTATTTTTTAACCTTGAGTGTTCTGACAATTTTCTAAGCTACATCAGATATATTGGCCTGGTTTCTAATTTATTAGAGATTGTTGACAGGGGGTCATTTTGAACATTTACATACCATCAACTTCAGTTGTTCATAATGAAATGAATTAAATGCTGATGACTTTTAATACCCTGCAGCCCTTAGGAAGTTCTCTTTCCAAGTTTTACAAACCTAATCTATTTCTCTCTTTAAAAGCCAAATTACTGGCTGTGCAGGGTGGCTTATGCCTATAATCCTAGCCCTCTGGGAGGCCAAGAAGGGTGGATTGCCTGAGCTCAGGAGTTGGAGACCAGCCTAAGCAAGAGTGAGACCCTGTCTCTACTAAAAACAGAAGAATTATCCAGACATTGTGGTGGGTCCCTGTAGTCTCAGCTACACGGAAGGTTGAGACAAAAGGATTGCTGGAACCCAGGAGTTTAAGGTGGCTGTGAGCTATGATATCACAGCACTTGACCCAAAGTGACAGAGTAAGACTCCATCTCAAAAAAAATTTTTTTTTCAGTTCAAGAAAGCATTGTCTATGTGACAGCATTGTACATGTCCTGCAATAATAATTTTGGTGTCCTTCTTATGAACTTTTACATTCTATACACAGTAGAACCTCCATAGCTGACCACCTCCCTACATTGACCACTTCCTTAAGTTGACCTAATTTTCATAGACTGGACATGCACCACATGTACGTATCAGTACAACAGACCTAGTTCCTTATGTTGACCATCTCCATTCATTGGCCAGTTTGTTATAATCCCTTGAGTGGGCAACTTACAAAGATTCTACTATACTTAATTTCTTAGTATGTGGATGGGTGACTGGATAGATGAATGAATACCAAAAGCCCCTGGGTTGTGAATGACATAGGTTTGTTCTTAAATTGAATTTGTATGTAGGTTGGAATGGGTACATTTACCTACTACCTATAGTAACCTCCATTCATAAGTGGGAGTGGTATGTCTATCAGATTTTTATAACTTGAGGACTGCCTATATAGAAAAAAAATTCTAAATATTTGTAAAATATTATAAAAATATCATTCCCCAAAAGCAACTATGGTCCTTTTACAAAAATGACCAATTCATGAGATTCACTAAATCTTAATTTAAAAACTACAGTGAATGAGAGTGACATTCAGGGAAGCTTTCACTAGAATTAAATATAGATTTTATGTTACATACCCATCTGCCCGTCTTAAATTACATTAAACTTTTGTGCAGTCATATTTAAAATATATTCAATTTTTTCCTCTCTGTGGGTTCCTACCCAATAATTCTCTTCAGGAATTTTGATTTTTGAACCCTATAATATTCCCCATCAGGACCACATCTAAAGAGATAATTCCAGCAGCTACTTGATGTTCCTTGTATAATTAATGAAGTTGTAGAGAATATTTTTGCCTTCTGTGGCTGTGATGTTCCATAGAGTATTTTTTTTCTCACTGAAATTGATCAATGAGGAAGTTATGACTTCCAAATGCCATTTTACTCAGAAAACTTACCTCCCATACTTCTAATTATTGGTATTGTCTCATCGTATCACACCTTGTATTTAATCTCTGCCACCAATATGCAGTAATACCTTATGTAATGCTAGCACCAAAGGTGACACTTTCTCTTATGATGTAGAGCCTGGCAAAAACTGGAGTTTCAAATGTCTCCAGAAGAAATTGTTTCCAAAATTGTTTCCTCCCCCCTCCCCTCCCCTCTCTTTCCCTTTTCCCTGTATTCTTGTGCTATAATTGGGTTTTAGCTTTCATATGAAAGCTATAAATTAGATTCATATTAGGGCTGAATACATTGGATACTTTTTCTTCCATTCTTGAGATACTTTGTTAAGAAGAATATATTCCAACTCCATCCATGTAAACACAAAAGAGGTAAAGTCTCCATCTTTCTCTAAGGCTGCATAGTATTCCATGGTATACATGTACTACAGTTTATTAATCCATTAGTGGGTCCATGGGCACTTGGGCTTCTTCCACGACTTAGGAATTATGAATTGGGCTGCAATAAA
>CAUYON010169570.1:0-27770 GCA_963573935.1 Arctocebus calabarensis
CCTCCCTAGTAGCTGGGACTACAGGCGCCCGCCACTGCGCCCAGCTTTTTTTTTTTGTTTGTTTGTTTTGCAGTTCGGCCGAGGCCGGTCTTTAACCTGCCAACTTTGGTATATGGGGCCGGCGCCCTACTCGCTGAGCCACAGGAGCCGCCCAATTAACACATTTTCTATCTGTTAAACTCCTTTTTATCCTTCAAAACCCAGCTTGACTAACACTTCCTAAATGAAGTGTTACTTTTTCCTTTCATCTAAGTCCATTGGGCTGGCTTGGCACCCATAGCTCAGTGGCTAGGACACTAGCCATATACACCAGGACTGGCAGGGTCAAACCCAGCCCAGGACTGACAAACAACAATAACAACAACAACAACAACAACAACAACAATAAAAAAAGATGGGTGTTGTGGCAGGTGCCTATAGTTCCAGCTATTTGGGAGGCTGAGGCAAGAGAATCGCTTAAGCCCAAGAATTTGAGGTTGCTGTGAGCTGTGATGCCTCGGCACTCTACTGAGGGTGACAAAGTGAGATTGTCTCAAAAGAAAAAAAAAAGTCCATTGGGCTGATATAACAAAATACCATAAACTAAGAAGCATATAAACAACAGAAATTGATTTTCAGTAGGGCGGTGCCTGTGACTCAAAGGAGTAGGAAGACAGTCCCATATACCAGAGATGGCTAGTTTAAACCCAGCCCTGGCCAAAAAAAAAAAAGAAAGAAAAAAAGAATTATTTTCTACAGTTCTGGGGGCTAGAAAGTCCAGGATCAAGGTGCTGGCAGATTTGGTGTCTGGTGAGACCCTGTTTTCTGGTTCACAGGGGTGGGTCTTCTTGCAGCATCCTTAATGGTAAAAGCAATAGGGTTTTTTACGAGGGCATTAATCCCAATGACCTAATTACCCCTCAAAGGCCCCACCTCTTACTGTCATCACTTTGGGGGTTAGAATTTCAACATATGAATTTGGGGGGGACACAAGTATTTGGACCATAATACCTCCGAATTGAGTTATTCCCCTCATCTTCTGTATTCTCGCAGGATTTCATTTGTCTCTCTATTACAATGCCCAGGTGTTACAGTGTCATTTACAAGATGGCATGTCATTCTTTAAGGGCAGAGACCAAGTTAAATCATCTTTATCTGATACCAGTTAACCAGACTCTGAGATAAGAATTCATGTGTAAGTGATTTATTAAGGAAGCGATCTCAGAAGAAACTGGTAAGGGATGAGGGAAAACAGATCAAGAAAAAGGAAGTCCAGCAATGTTGGAATGTGGGACAAAGTCTTAGAAAAAGTACCTTCAGCTGAATCCTGCAAGGGGCTCTGAAGTTGCCTTGATTACAGGCAAGGAAGATGGCTTCTATACCCATGCCCAGCAGTTACTGGCCAAGAACAGAAGACACGCCCTGCCTCAGCCTCCTGAGTAGTGCGGACTACATGCGCCTGCTACAAAGTCTGACTAATTTTTCTATTTTTAGTAGAGATGGGGTCTCCTGCTCAGGGTGGTCTCAAATTCCTGAGCTCAAGTGATCCTCCCACCTTGGCCTCCCAGTGTGCTAGGATTACAGGCATGAACTTCCTTGCCCAGCCCATAGTTGTTTTTTAAAAAGCTGGTAAAACTGAAATCTGATGAGAATATTGTGCTCACACATGTACATGCACAGAAATACACTCCAAGCTGACTTTCTTATAACTGTGGATCTAAAATTCTGTATGAAATGTAACCAAATAGATCGAGCAACACATTTCATACTATCGAGATGACACTCCTCATGAATGGGTCGTAGTGGACATCTGTTAATTTTGGCTGTCCAGCATTCAATTCTCTTCCTTTTGGAAGGAATTTTAAAATAAATGGAAGACAGCTCTCCTACAATAGAAGCTGACAGGAGAGGACAGTCTTCTCCCAGCTGCCCAGCTGCTAGTGACCACACTTAGGGTCCACCCCATCCAGATGTGTGCTTCCACTTTGAGCTTAGAATGGGGAAGGTGTGTTAGCAAAAGTTTAGAGACAATTAGAAACTATTCAAGATCATATATAGTGCCTGGTATAGAACCAAGGGCCATGCGTGTGACTGACACAGTGATGCCAGCTGTGCCGATGGTGCCAACAATGAGATCTTAAGCAGGATTTTCTAAACAGGGGCTTGGCTATGTACTGTCTTCCTTGGTTTCCCAAGGCTGATTCTGAAGTTTTTCTGACAGTTCTATGAGCTGTCTATGTTCTCCTAATGAACTCCTTTTCTGCTGAAGTTAGTAGAAGTAGTTTATGTTGTTTGCAAACAAGAACTGATGATGGGTACAGAGTCCAAAGGAAAAAAAAAGTGGATGAATGCTCATGTCTCTTGATGCCCAGAAGGCATCTGATAAAATTCAAGATCCATTTCTGATAATAACCCTTTCTGAAGTAAGAATAAATGGATACCACTTAAATGCAATAAATAATATATATCTCAAACCAAAAGCAAGCATCATGGCTAATGGTGCACCAGAAGAACTGTTATTAATGTCAGAAACAATGCAGGTCTTCCTACTCTTATTACTACTACTGACAGAATTCTGGAAGTGCAGTTAGACATGAGGAAAGAAACAATTGTGGAGGGAGAGGCAAGGTTATCATCTTGTGCATTGATATAAATTCTTAAAAAACCCAAGAGAATCAACTGAAAATTATGAGAAAAAACTAATATTTATCAAAGTGGCTGGTTACAAAAGTAATTTTGTCCTATACAAACAACAGAAAATATAATGGCATAATACAGGGAAGTCATAAAGTTCGTGTGCAATTTAAAATTTAAAATTGCACACAAACTTTATGGCCACTCTGTATAACACCACCCATAATAGAAATAAAGAGGAGGGAAATTATAGTGCTCTGATGGACACAAAAAGCCCTTGTATAGTTTTTTTTAAAAACATACTTTATTCTCAGATAAGATTAATATTGTGATGATGTCAATTTCCTCTAAATTAATTTATTTAAATTAACCAAACCAACAGGATAAACTAACTAACAGCTAAGAAAATATACAAGGTATTGCCCTATGAAGTATTCCAGTGTATTCTAAACCTCTATTACCCTGGGATATAGAGATACATCAATAACATAGAACAATATTCTTTAAAACCTTAAATGTATGTGAAATTTTAGGTGATAAAAGTGTCATTTTAAAGTAGTGAGAAAAGGTCAGATTACTTAGAAAATGGTGCTGAGACAATTGGCTAGCCCTATAGGATGGGGGAAAGGCAAGATCACTACCTCATTTCTCACACAAAAATAAATTCCACATGGAGATAACATTGAAAGTAATGAAAAAACTCCCATAACAGCACTAAATGAAAATGTGGATGAGTATTCTTATGATCTGGGAGTAAGGAAGGCTATTTGTCTAAGCATGTAAAAAAATCAGAAAACTTTATGAAAAAGACTGATCCATTTGACTCTTTTTTTTATTTGATTCATTTGATTCTTAATTAAAATTCTCTATATGATATAAAAACACTGTAAACATGGTTGAAAGGTAAACAAAATGAAATGACAGTGACCAAGAAATAATATAATTCATATTGCAAAACTTTTATGAACCAACATTTATAAAAGGAATACAACAAAAAGAAAAATTGGCAAACGAAGTTGGAGGTAAATTATACTGGTAAAAATACAAATTGCTAATACAAAAAGTATCACCAGTCATTTTCTTGTTTGCAAACAATAGAAACTGACACTAGTTAGTTTCTACAAAAAAAGAATTTACAAGAAGCCTATCAGGTTAGGCCACAGAATAAAGAGAGCTGGAGAAACAGGCTTGGGCAGTAAACCAGGGAGGCAGACACCTGTAAGAACTTGCCACTAGAGTAGCCAGTTGGACACTTGCTGCTACCACATGTATACTACTGTACTGTCACACTGCTGAATATATAGCCAATAGATTCATTAATTCACTTCGTTATCTCCAGCTAACCTTGTATCAATACTTCCAGATTGAGGTCCACGTAGGAGCATCTGGTTGGTGTTTCTTAGGTCATCTTCCTGGACTCTGACTTTTAGGGAGTGGGAAGGGAAATGTCTGTTCCTCACCTCCTTCTCAGTTTTCACAATGGGAGCTTGAGTTGTCCTGCATAAATTGGTGTCCCCTCCAATTAGAAATTGTTTTAGATATTGGATAGCTGCAAGTCCAGCCATGATGTTTAACCTCATTCATACAAATAAAACCACATTAATCTGCCATCTTTTGTTCTTCAGACTTGTCAATGTGAAAAAGACTGAAAATCTCAACAGTGTTTTGGGATTAGGAAATGTGTACTCCCTATTCACTGTAGGCAGTATAAAACCTTTCTAGAGTTCAGTTTGACAAGGGTCAAATATAATATGCACACATACCTTGTGATCTAAGGTTTCTAAGGAGATAGTTGTGGGGTTGACAAAGTACAGGTCATGATAATATTTGCTGCATTGTTGTTTTTAATTTGTGTTTCTCTAGCTTGAGGTAAGGAGTAGAAACAGAGAGAGGCAGTGAAAGGTATATTTAGTATAGAATTTTGTTCTGGGTAAGTCTTCAAGAATGACAGTCTGGGTATTCCAACTAGAGACTCTTCCAAACCTGTTCTGGTCAAGCTGAGATTGGATGGCTTGGGACCCTAGCGGGGACTAATAAGCCTAGAATGGTGGGAGGAGCCAGACTGGAAAGGGGTTTTTTACTGGTTCCAGCAAGGAGTTTAGACGTCATTTAGGTACAATGTTGCCAAATAACCAATCTGCTCTATGATGGCTACATTCTGGGTACTCCATAATGAGAAAGATGAGTCTCAGTAAGGTTGAAGCCTATACTTCAGTGATGGTGACAGAGTGTAAAAAGGAATTCTAATATGGTCAAGTTAGTGTCAGCATCATGCCTGAGAGGTGCCAAGAAAGCCTGTGGAAGGGATACTTTCTGAAGTGGGTGATACATAAGGTGAGTCTTTAAGGATAAGGAGAAGTTAGCTAAGTGAAGAGGGTCAAGGGAAAGTGTTCATAACAGAGGGAACAGCTTGGACAAAGGTCCTTGTGACTGGATTAAATCACCTGGAGCCATGACTGTATATATGAAAGTTGAGGGCCGTTGCATTCACAGTTTAGTACGAATGATCAGATGATTTTCTTCCTGATATCCAGATGAGCTCAAGGTGCAGTGAGGAATAGATATTTTGACTTGGAGGTGGGAGAGAGGTGATTAGGCACAGTGAAGAACACTTGTGGATGTCATCATAGAGCTCTACTTACAATGTGGTGGGAGGCCAGAGGCAAAAAAAATCATTTACTTTAAATGTGATGTAAGGTTGCCTTCAAGCTTTAAAAAGGCAAAGGGCTCTTCCTTTCCTGATTTCTCTCTTCTGCAGTAACCAGGACTCAGGCTAACACTGCAGGCAGTCGAAAGATGTTACCTTTTTTTTTTTTCTGTACTATTTATTCTTTAATGCAACCAACATTTAAAAAATAGGATTTCCACCTTCTCTTAAAAAAAATTCAGTTGATCTGGTAACACTGAGCTCTCATTCTCACATGGGAACAACTGACTGGAACTGAGTGGCAGCCACCCCTTTAGAAGGATATTAATTTGCAGTTTGCTACAGAGCCTATCATTCCTTATTTTCTCCACAACACTGAGAAGCAAGTCACTTAAAGGTCGGTATGATCCAAAGACCAGAATTCCTCACTCATTGCTGAGACCTAGGTCTGGTCCCTGTGATATTTGTGGGTCTGTGACCTCCGGTTTAGAGGCCGAGTATAGGGGCTTTAATCAAACTCGCGTTTGAATTGGATAAGGACTGTACCTTAATTTCAAAAGCGTTGAACAGAAGATTAAAGAAGATATTGCATACTTGGTATAATGTGTAGAATACAGCAGCTATTAATTAACACCCACTAGGAATTAGGCTGCAGGAGGGCAGAGAGAAATCGTGTATCATTCTTTGTAGTATCTCCAGGGTTTAGCACAATGCCTGGCACATAGGCTCTCAGTAATTATCTGTCGAATGAATGAACGAACGAATGATGGAAGAGCTCAGCAGGGTTCTAAATGTTTCAATGAAAAGGAAAGTACTTCCGGTAACTACTCCAAGGTACAGCCTGGAAGCCAAGGCCACCCTGTCGTGGAAGGCTCTGTGACAGCCTTCAGGTGGCATGCAGACGGTAGGTATCTGCAATGTCCCTTGGGGATCAGGCAGGGCTGACTTGTCCAAAACTGGTCAGGGCCATGTCCACCAGCTCTTCTCCTGATTCTTGCACGTACTCCAGGCCTCCTCCATCTGAACAGCAAAGACCACCACCCACCCATGTGGTTCCATCGCCCAGAGCCTCTACGCCCTGACCGCGCCCACACTAGACATGGCCTTCCTCGGGCTTCACGCAGCAGCACTGCGCCCGCAGCGAGAATCATCACTTCTGGCTGGATGGGAGGCTCCGTTCCCACAGTCAACATGGCGACCTTGGCGGCTTCACCTACAGGCGGGAGGTGCCGAAGGCAGGTCACGTGAGAGGTCCAGCTGGGCGGACCGCGCGCGTGCCCGCCTGCCCCGCCGGCCGCCGCTCGCTTGCTCGGCGGGGCTCTGAGGAGTGTGGGGCGTCGAACCCTGGGCCCGGTGAGGTGCGGCGCGGCAGGATGCGGCGACGGCCGTGGCGGAGCCGCGGGCCGGACGGGCGGGCGCGGTGATGAGCGTCTGCAGCCGCCGCCATGTCCAAGGTAACGGCGCCCGGGCCCGGACCGCCGGTGGCGGCGGCGGCGCCGGCGGGCGGGAAGGAGAAGCGCTCCTTCAGCAAGCGGCTGTTCCGGAGCGGCCGCGCGGGCGGCGGCGGCGGCGGCGGCGCTGGGGGGCCCGGGCCAGCCGCGCCCTCCTCTCCCTCCTCAGCGCGCTCGGTGGGCAGTTTCATGAGCCGCGTCCTCAAGACGCTGTCCACGCTCTCGCACCTGAGCTCCGAGGGCGCCGCCCCGGACCGCGGCGGCCTCCGCAGCTGCTTCCCGCCCGGGCCGGCTGCCGCGCCCACGCCGCCTCCGCCCGCCTCGCCCGCGCCTCCCGCGCCGCCCGCCTGCACCGCCGAGCCGGTGCCCGGCGTGGCGGGACTCCGCAACCACGGCAACACGTGCTTTATGAACGCCACGCTGCAGTGCCTCAGCAACACGGACCTCTTCGCCGAGTACCTGGCGCTGGGCCAGTACCGGGCGGGGCGGCCGGAGCCCTCGCCTGACCCGGAGCAGCCTCCGGGCCGCGGCGCGCAGGGCCAGGGCGAGGTCACTGAGCAGCTGGCGCACCTGGTGCGGGCCCTGTGGACCCTGGAGTACACGCCGCAGCACAGCCGCGACTTTAAGGTAAGCCCGCGCGCGGCGCCGCTCCCGGAGAACCTGGAGCACCCGCCCGCCCAAGTCTTATTTCTCTTGGCCCTTCTCTGCTGAGCAGACGTCTGCCTTGGTTGCTTAGAGAGGTCTGGGAGAGATGCCACCGATTGTAAGGGACATTCATTCATTGTGTATTTATTGAGAGCTTACTACATAATGTGACAGTACTTGTGAGAAGCACAGGGGAGCGATATTGCTGTGAGTAAGACTGCCTGCCTTCATGGAACGTGTAATCTTCCGGGGGATGGGGTGGGTGGGAGTGTTGAGTCTGGGTTCAGAATTATGGTTCTGCCGCTTACTAGCGGTGTGACTGCGGGCAAGTTAAACCTCTCTCTGTTGCAGTTTCTTCATGTGGAACCTACCTTATAAGGTGGTTGAGAGCTACAAACAAGTGGATATGCGTGTTTGGTTGGACACTGTGAAATTTATCCTTTTTGAACTATAGGCACTTTTATAGTGTTCGATTTTATGTTTAAAATGCTTCACCTGTGCCTAATAACCATGCATATTTGCCGTTATTTTTGTTAACACTTTAATAAGTTAACGAGATGACACCAGAAGTTTAAGGAAAGCAAAACCTGGTGATGTGATTGGTGTGTTTGCAGGTTACTTTAAATTGGGGGATAAATGAGTTTGTGGCCTTTAGACCCTTGTTTGCTGTCTGCCAGTGTAGGGAGAAGGTGAGACTTGAGAGCTTTGTGGTGGGCTGGGGCCAGATGGAATAGGACCATTTAGGCTGAACTAAGGAATTGATTTTGAGAGTGTATAGGGGATACTTTTAGGTGGGACATGGATATGGTTTAAATAGAATGAAGTCAACCAATGAGAAAGTTAATTCCTTTTCTGTTCTTCTGTCCTGATCAGGCCCAGGAGACAGTTTTAGCTTTTTGTTAGCCTGTTTTTTACATCTTTATGCTCACTCAAGAGATGGCTTTTTTTCTTGTTTGTTTTTTGTAGAGACAGAATCTCACTTTCTCTCCCTCGGTAGAGTGCTGTGGCGTCACACAGCTCATAGCAACGTCCAACTCCTGGGCTTAGGTGATTCTCCTGCCTCAGCCTCCCGAGTAGCTGGAATTACAGGCACCCATCAAACACCCGGCTATTTTTTTGTTGCAGTTTGGCTGGGGCTGGGATTGAACCCACCACCCCTACTATATGGGCCGGGCGCCCTGCCCACTGAGCCACAGGCGGCGCCCTGTTGTTTGATTTTTAAACAAAAAGAGAACAAGCTTTAAGTTTAGAGGCTTTGGCAGGTTATGGCAAATGGTACTGATTTCCATAAATTTTCTTTATAAAATACATTTATTTGCTAAAAATAGATGATTTGGCTAAAATGGAAAATGGTGATAAGTCTGCACTTGGTTAAGGCGCTACTTTCTTGCTAAGGAACAACAGGAGTGGGTGTGCATCCCTTTCCCTTTTACTCTGGAATTTGAATGGAAATACTTCAGTTAGATAGGGACTAGAAAAAAATGTGATCTTTGTCAGAGATCTCAAAATACGAAAATAGAAGTAGAATGGCCAGGAGACCTGGCTACTGTAGTTTACCCCCCCATCCCTACCCCCTTGCTTGCACTTGTTTGTAAGTAGCCACAGCAGTTGCAGACTTTTCAAGGACCAAGTCCAGTGTTTAAGTTTGGTATGAAAATGAGTTTCTTCAGTATCTTTGTATGTGAGCATTTTAATTGCTTTAAATGAGTTTGTATTCACTTTTTTTATCCATTAAGCTGAGTCAGTAATTCTAGAAGTTCAGAGATTGATTTATAGGAATACTTTGGCAGACTAGAACAGATTCTTAGAGGCCTAGCTTTTTAAAAAATATAATCTTTTGAACCTTTAGTAGATTTCACTCTGCATTCATTCATTCACCTTCCTTTCATTGAAGGTTTACTCAATCAGATAGGAATGCATTCAGCATAAGAAAGAGAAATCCCTAATGGTAGAGCCTTAAGCAAAAAAAGTGTTGAATTAGGTCATACTGTAAGTCTGGAGGTGGTGGTTCTAAGGTGGTTCAGTGGCTTGATGGACACAACAAGGACCCAGACCATTTCTGTATTCACACCTGTTTGTCCGTATCTGTTATGGCTTTTTGTTCTCATGTTTGTCATTTTATGGTTGTCTGATGATGGCAGCTGCAGCACCAGGCACTTTACCCAGAAAGGCAGGAAGTCATTAGGGAAATAAGTTCTTCCAGAAGTCCCCTTAGCAGGCTCTGCTGACCTCTCATTGAGTATAACTGTGTTATTTGGCTGCCACAGAAGATGGAAGGTGGGTTTTTGGGTTCTCCTGACTTAATAGACATGAGAGAGGAGGAGGTTTACTTCTTAGGCAGCCCATCAAAGTGACTCACTTACCATGAGCTGGACACTTTTGTTTGGGGAAGACACTGTACCTGCCTATAAAGAGCTGAGTCTGGTGTGATCTGGTAAGTTCTCTAAGATAGATTCTCACACATAATTCATCTGGGGATCATGTTACAAAGTAAATTCAGATTTAATAGAGCTGGAGTGATACCTGAGATTCTGCATTTCTAGTAGTCTCCCAGGTAATGTCGATACTGCAGGTCCATCTTTTGAACATTAGGCTCCAAGGAATAAGCAAAGCATCACAACAAAGGTGACTTTGGAGCAATGTTCTGAAGGATAAATAGAAATGTGCCAGGAAGGGAGGTAGAGGTGGCATGAAAGGGCATGTCGTCTTGGGGGAAATCGATGTTTAGGGGCTGATTAAACCATGGAGAACTTGGGGGTGCAGAAAACCTGGGAGAAGAGTGTTGTAAAATGGATCCCAGAGGGCTTTGTGAGCTATGCTAGTTTGAACTTTATCCCCTGGAAGCTGAGAATCCAGAACTGATTTTTTTTTTTCTTTTGAGATAGTTTCATTTTGTTGCTCTTGGTAGAGTACTATGGCGTCATAGCTCACAGCAACCTCAAATTTTTGGATTTAAGAGATCCTCTTGCCTCAGCCTCCCAAGTAGCTGGGACCATGGGATGCTGCCACAACACTTGTTAGTTTTTAGAGATGGAGTCTTGCTCTTGCTCAGGCTGAACTCCTGAGCTCAGGCAATCCCCTGCCTTGCCCTGGCCTCCCATAGTGCTAGGATTACAAGTGTGAGCCCCAGTGCCCAGCCACCAAAGCTGATTTTTAAGTAGGGGAATGATACAATCAGATATGTATGTTTTTTCTTTTTTCCCCCTAATTAGGTAAACCTGATGGCACTGTAGAGGATGACTTTTTTCTCTAAAATATTTTATTATAGCTAAATGTGATGTGTATTATCTTGAACATAAAGTTCTGGGTAGAAGGTGGACCTGAGGAGTACCTGTCACCAGGCCTTGCCTGTTTGTGACAGACATCAGTATTTGATTCTTTCCTTTCAGACAGCTCTCACTTAGCCCCAGAATCAATGCTCCATTCTGGGCTCCATTTGGCTGGAGTTGGCAGAGGAGATAAAATAAATATGTCATCTTGAGATAGTTTGCTTTGGGGTTGGAAAAGGACTTACTGTGTCTTTGTGCTTTTGTTGTCTGAAAACTTTAAGTTACTAATGCTTTTCTTTGTAGATTTTTCAATTAAGATTCTTGCTTTCTAACCATATTGATTTGGTTTTAGGAGCTTGCCAGGTATTTTTTGGTTTTGGATAGGCTAGATGATGGTTAAAGCTGTGATTGCACTTCCCAGGATGAGTTGACTGGCCCTACTTTGATGTACTTTAAAATAACTTCTCTAGCTCTTACTTAGACCCTTACTCTTTTTTACTTAGATATTCTTCTCCTATTCTTAGAGCCCTAGAGGACTTCTGTCTCTCCCCTCACGCCCCACCCTTAACCCCTACCCCTCAGGACATTTGTTGATAGCTGGAGATATACTTGGTTGGTCACAACTGGGATGATGTGGGTAGATTACACAGGTGTTGCTAAATGTCACACAACAGGCAGGGTAGCCCCCCTCAATGAAGAATTATCCAGCCCAAAACTCCATTAGTGCTAAGGTTGAGAAGCTGAGTTGGAGGAATAGCCACCTCAGTACAACATTCCCTTACTTCCCAGTTTAAAATGGTTACCTTGTTACTTTTTCTTCTCTTTGTGAGTATGTATATGCAGCAGTACTAAGGTAAAACTTGGACTACACTGACAGGACCCCTGTATCACTTTCTTAATAAAACAATAGTAGTAAGTCATTTTGAAACCTGATTTGCTATTTTAGGGAAATCAGCTTACATCTTTAGTAGGAGCATGGGTGCTCCAGGTTCTTACATATGCTTTCAGATTTCTAGTACTTGGTGCCCTTTTACAAAAAAAAAGAAAATGAATAGTTATCTTTCAAGCAAGAAAGATAAGTTTTATGGCAGCAGTTTTTAAACTGTGCTGGCAAAGGACAGCTAGAACATAGTGATCTACTGATAAAAGAATTGTGGGGACTTGTTCCAAATTTGCAGTTAAACAAAAAGTAATTGATGATTGTATTTTGTCTTCCATGTTTTTCCCTTGAACTTGGGTGCCTGGTGGTGCTTATTTATTAGTGAGAGTTCTCAAGTTACAAAAGGAATAAACACATATATATGAATAGTGGCAAACAACCTAGCAGTCGGGGTTACACTTGCCTAGTTTCTTGCCCCACTTTTTTTTTTTTTTTTTTTTGAGACAGAGCCTCAAGCTGTCACTCTGGATAGAGTGCTGTGGCAACACAGCTCACAGCAACCTCCAATTCCTGGGCTCAAGCGAGTCTCCTGCCTCTGCCTCCCAAGTAGCTGGGACCACAGGTGCCCGCCACAACGCCCGGCTATTTTTTTGGTTGCAGCCATCATTGTAGTTTGGCGGGTCCCAGGTTGGATTTGAACCCACCAGCTGAGGTATACATGGCTGGCGCCTTAGTCCGCTGAGCCACAGGCCCTGAACCTCTTGCCCCACTTTTTTATGGTCTCATGCTGTTGAACTCTGATGTTATGCTGCGAGCATATAGGACGCGTTTCTCTGGTTTGTGTGAAGCTCTTTAGTATATTAATATTTCACATTGCTTTCCATGAAGTACTTGGACTTTATTTGAATTCATTTGAAACATGGGGAAAAAGTGAAATTGAGTAAGTCTCACGTAGATTTCTGACAGAATATAAAGTAGAAAGTACATCTCTTCCTAATCTGTTTCCTGGTTCATCAAATACTTTTATAAAGCTCTACATCTCTGAAGGAGAAAGAAGGTGATAGAATCACAGAGTTTTGGATTTGCATGTGATATGAACAGGCTCTGGCCTTTTAGGATAAGGGAACTAAGGCTCCTCCTCTGCCTAGTGGCTAAGGGAGCAGTGCTTCCATTCATTCTCCTGCTCTCTGGGTATCCCTGTGTTGCCGTTGCACATACTGTGCCCTGGGTCTAGGGTGGCCTTGTGTGTATAGCCACGGAAATGACAGGTCTCAACTTAAAACAAATAGGCAGAGTAGACGTGCCGAAGCGTGTAGCATTTTTCCCCTCTGAGATTGTGGTGCTGAATTGTAGTGAAAATCAGATCTTCTGCAGCTAACTTTATATTTATGCCAGTGCTCCTCAGGCTTAGGTACTTTTGGAAGTCTTCCTTAAAAAAAATCCTTTCAGGCTGTTTAAATGCATGTATAAACACGTGTGGATCTCTCTCTGGTAAGTTTTGAGCTAAAATATGCAGCTTCCTATCAAGTTTGGTAAAGGAGAATTGGGAATTACAAGAAATTTTCCAAGAGGATTGGTCGGGGAATAAAAATACACAGGACAATTATAGAAAATCCATGTTTACTGACTTAAATCATATTTGCCATGCAATTACTTTGGATAAAGGGGCTAGTTCAGGTGAGGGATTGGGACTAGAGGATTAACTTTGAAGATTACAGGACAAGGTTCTTGCCCTCAGAAAACTTACCTGCTTATAAGGAAGCTGTTTTAAACTACTGATTAAGAAAGTTCAGTGGGAGTTCAGAGAAGGTTGAGATCGTTGTGAGCTGAGGTGTAAGTTCATTTATTTGTCTTTGTATTCATGGTCAGCAACTAAGCTTCTACAAATTTGAGTTCCTAATTCCATGTTACTCCCTGTACTAGTTGCTGGGTATATAGTGGTAAACAAAATGGTATGAATGTGGTAAAAGGCTACAATGAGGAGGAGGCAGTACTAACCAATAAACACTGATAAATGTGAAATTAAAAATTACTATGTAGGAGTGGAAAAGATAAGGTGTAAGAGAGAGAGTAATGGGTGTGACCAAGCAGGGAGGAATAACATGTGTAAAAGGTCCTATGTTTGGAAAGAGCTGGGGGGTGGATTCGAAAGTCTGACAGGCTTGTGTGCAGCTAGAGAGCCAGGAGGAGAGCCACCTAGCGGAGGCTGGAGAGGGGCAGGTAGGTAGAGACCAGGTTGTGCAGAGCCTTGGGAAGGGTTTTGGTTTTATTCTAAGAGCAATGGGGGCTACTGCAGTTTTTAAACAGAGTTCTGACATGATCTCATGAAAATGTGAAATGGTCATTTTGCATACTGAATAGTGAATGGAATGGAAGCCGCTGCGTACACCAAGCCTGGTGGATTCGAACCTGGCCCAGGCCAGCTAAACAAAAATGACAACTTCAACAAAAAATAGCTGGGCATTATGGTGGGCACCTGTAGTCCCAGCTACTTGGGAGACTGAGGCAAGAGAATCACTTAAGCCTATGAATTTGAGGTTGCTGTGAGCTATGATGCCATGGCACTCTACCGAGGACAACACAGTGAGACTCTTACCAGAAAAAAAAAAGACACTCATGAGATGCCCAGTAGACAGCTGGATAAAGGAGTCTCAGGTTCAGAAGATTGATACTGGCTGGAAATAAACATTTGGGAGTCATCAGCCTATAGATGTTAAAGCCATAGGATATGGACTTTGAAATTTGAAGAGAAATAAAGGGTGGATAGTTAAGGGAAAAAGATATCTTAGGCTGCTGGGGAAATAGTCTGAGCAAAGGCATAGAGGTGGCATGGTCTAGGGATAGATAGCCTTGGTTTGGAGCCGGGATTGTCAGCTTTGGCACTGCTGCCATCTTAGGCCGTGTAATTCTTTGTTGTGGGGAGCTGCCTTGGCTCTCCATCTCATTGTAAGATGGTTGGCAGAATCCCTGGTCTTTCCACTAGATGTCAGGACAGCCAAAAATGTCCCCAGATATTGCCAGATGTTCCTGGGCTGCAGTTGTCTTTGGTTTGAGAATCACTGATTTGGGGAGATAAATGTAGATGGCTGGGAAGAGGAGAAGGGGCAAATTATGGAAGGTTTTGAAAGTCTTGTCACAACAGTTCAGACGGAACTGTAATCAGTAGTGATTCAGTTGAGGCTTTGTGAGTTGTACAAGACTGATTAGATAAAATGATATTTTAGAAAAATGGGTCTGATGATGAACAGAAATGAATCAGATAGGGGAAAAAGTAAATGCAGGGAGAGAACAGTCACAAGTATGAAATGAGGAAAAGGAAAGGGTAAATTCAAGAGGCATTTTGTAGGACATTGCAGCATTATTAGGGATATTGCAAGAGGTGGAGTGGTAAAGAGGTTTCAGGCCAGGGTGATGAAGAAGTAGCAGCGATATCTCATAGGAATAGAGCAGCTGGAAAGGAGAAATGGTTTGTAGAGCAGGAGGAACAGAGAAGAGTGTGCATTTAATTTTAATATATGGGATTGAGGGTCATGGGCTATGACCACCCCCATAACGAAGGAGAGTTTTAATATATAGTTGGAAATTAGGTACAATTTGGGACTAGCTGTATAGACTTGGATTCAGCTGCATAGAGTTGAGAATTGAAGCCAGGAGCGTGTTGAGTGTATCCAGAAGGTCAGAAGTCCAAGGCCAGGCTCTTAGGGGAAACTAAAAATGAAAGGATGGGAGAAGAGAGGACCTGGTCAAGGGGCAGTTAGAGAGGTAGGAGGAAAACCAGAAAAGCAGAGTTGTGAAACCTGGTTTACTTTACAGTTTGAGTACATGTTCTTAGCCCTAAATACAATGTAGAGCTGCAGACATGTCAGTTTATACCTGTTAAAGATCAGATTCAAGTTGGTTTTCAGCAGACACAATATGGATTTATTAAGTCCGCAGATTGTGCACATTTTGTGGGCTAGTCCTGCATTACAAGGTACTAGGGATATTAAGACAAGTTACATGGTCCATGCCCTCAAGGAATTCAGGGTTTAGGAGGGAGAAAGATGGGTAAAGAAATCATTGCAGTATGGTAGGATGAGTCTGCGACAGAGTCATAAAAGTGCTGTGCAAAGTCAGGGGTAAGATCACCTGAAGGAGGAATGGGGCCCTGTGTGGGGACTGAAGAGACAATACCTGGATTATATCTTGTAGGATAGATTGTATCTCATAGGATTAGGAATCGTCTTAAGTCATGGTTCTCCACCTTCCTGATGCCGTGACCCTTTAATACCCTGTAAGCAATGAAAATAATTTTATGGATAGGAGTCACCACAACATGAGGAACTATATTAAAGGACCACAGCATTAGGAAGGTTAGAACCACTGGTGTAAGGTAACATCTTCATTAAACTTTGATACATTCGAAGTAGACATTTTCCTTATTCTTTTGTTCTTTAATGTTAGTACTTTTATATATTGCACTTTTTAATGTTGGTACTTTTATATATTGCAGAGGGTTTAATTTCTTTTTTTTCTTTGCAGTTTTTGGCCGGGGCTGGGCTTGAACCTGCCACCTCCAGCATATGGGGCCAGTGCCCCACCCTTTTGAGCTATAGGCGCCATCCTAATTTCCTTTTTTGAACCTGTTTACCTTATTGCTTTTATTACTATTTCCTTGAGAAAGTTATTCTTGTATATAGAACAGTTTTCCTAGTTTTTCTTTTTCATCTCTTTTTTTTTTTTTTTAAAGTTTTTTGATTATGTTTTAAAATATCTCTTTTGGAATATGGAATTTACTTTGGAGCATGTATAAAGTGGGGACTTATTTTCAGGTTCGACATTTTCCCACCATGTTATGTAGTAGGGTGAGTGGTTAAGAGCTCCACTGCAGGGCCAGACTGCCTCTGTTCAGATGTTGGCTGCAGCACCTGCTAGCCGTAGAACCTTTGGTACTTAACTGTCTGGGCTTAATTTCCTCCTCTGTAAAGTAGAGATAAGAGTTTGTCTACTTCATAAGGTGGTTTTGAAAACAAATGAGAGGATATTGGCAGAGGCCCTGACACATGGTCAGTGCTGGGTTCAGGGTGTTGGCTGGTGTTTGTTGCCATTGTTACCCCAACCTTATTATCATCTTGTTTATTTATAAAAGGATGCTCTGGATTTAGAATTTTATGGTTTAATCAGTTCTGTCATTGGTACTGCATAGTATTGTCATCACTTATTCTTTCTTATGCTGTTCTTTAGAAGTTCAAGTTTTAGAGTCATTTTGTAAAATTTCAAAAAGCATAGTAATCCTAGTGAATTTTAATGTTAAATCTCTACAATAATTGAGACAGATAACTGTATTTACTGAATGCCTGCCTGTCACTGATAAAGTCAGTAACTGACTTGTAAAAACATGAACTTTACGATAGAAAGCCTAAATTGGCTGATAACTAAGGAAGGGAAAGTTTATTAAAGAACTGCCTGTTCCCGCAAGGAATAACAGGAGTGGATGGATTTATTCATACATTCTTTGGAGGATGAATGATAATCCCCATGTTGTATGAACTGTTTAGAAACAGGGAAATCTCATCCTCAGAGGCAAGCGCATTGTGTTTCCTGAATCCATTGCTATCTCCCTCCCCCACTCTGCAGGGATCGTGTCTTATGTCTTGTGCAGCATTGAATCTGCACCTGGTTTTAGGATGTGCACAGTGTTGATCAGTCTGGGGTCAGCATGCCACAACCAAGAACAGCCTTTGTAATAGATGTAGATTTGCTGGTGCTGGGCCACTTCTGTTGTGGACTTAGGTCAGACCTCATTTGAGGACTGTGGTTACTCTTGAGTTTTAAGCTTTGAAAGAGAAGGGGAGAAATTTGAAAAGGGAGTGGGCGAGCTTCAGTATACAGGATTTTTTACTCCTAAGTTGTCTGAAAAGAGAATGAGCTGCCTCTCATAATATTTTCTCTACTGGCCACTTTGAGAGTTTTGGGTGATATAGGGGGAATCATATGCCCCATATTGGATTGGGTTGGATTGGATTCAGTTCCTTTCTTTTCCTTGTCTCTTGTTCCTTTCTCTGGCTTTTGCACATGTACAAAATGTATATTAAAAACAAAGTTGATGGTGTTGGCAGCTTTATGGATATGTGAAGAGTGAATAGAGGAGATAAAAATAATGCTGAGGTTTTGAAACATGGTGTCTTGGGGTGATGCTCCATCAAGATTGGAAAAACAAAATGCAGAACGGTTCTGATGGTGGGGGGATAAGTTCAGTTTTGAACAGGTCATATAGTATTTGAACATAAGAATCTTGAGAAAACTTTTTTTTTTAAAGCTATATTTGTGAATGTTATCATTTTCAGATACCGTGTAAAGTGAATCATTTAAGTTTTTGGTGACCCATGTAGAAAGGAGCTGATCTGGTCTAAACATGGCCGCATCTCTTTAAGACAAGATACAGATGTAGTAATATAATAGGTGCTTGTCCTGGGTTAGTTGTTTTACATCTTCCTTTGTGTGGCTTAAAGTTTTTAGTTTGACTCTGCTACTTTTGTTTTGTTATTGGTGTGGGGTTTGATGGATTTTTCCTGTTTCCATCTATACATGTGTCACAATGAGGGGCTACTAAATAGGGCAGTGTTTGCTGTGTGTGTAGTCCCCACAGCTGTTTCCTATAGTAAAGACTCTGAAAAACAATGACCTCATAGTTTCCACAAAAACCCTTTTATATTTAGTAGTGGAAAAGAAATCATTCAAAATTGAGTAATTTAAAGTTCTGTCCTCTGTTGTTTCTTCCTGCAAAAATATTCTTTTTTGCTCTAAGTAATTGTTCATTGGCTGTTCCTCAAATGACCTTTTATGTTTAACAAACAACATTTTTGCAGTGGATTACATCGAGATGTCTTGTCTTTCATTTGATTGTGACCTTTTTCTATTTAAAAATCATTGTTTTATGCCGTGGACTGTGGCAGTTCCTAGAGGAATTGGCTAGTTACCCAACATCTGTTGCTTCTTCCCTCCAATTGTTGAGCTTGGATAGTAGCAAACAATGCATCCACAAAAAAAACAGTTCACACTTTAGAACATTTCATAGGGCTGCTCAGGAAATGGCTTTTGTTGGTGTGTCTCTTTCTATTGGAAGGAATCTTTCTTTGTAAGTTTGTCACCAGCTCAGTGAATTTTTTGACTTTAAATCTTGATATTCTAATCTTTAAGAGCAAGGAAGAGCCATCTGATTCTCAGGAGATTAAGGAACAATAATAATCATAGTAATGAAAATACTGCTTATTTGTGTGGAACCAGACTATATACAAAGTGAATTCATACACCATTTTTAATTTAATTCTCACAGCAGTCTTGTCAAAGAGAGATTGTTAGTTCATTTTAAAAATTAAGACACAGGGATTCAGTATTATTAGGTAGCGGCTAGGACTGCAACCTTGCATAGTTTTGTGAGCATAATGTAGGAGTAAGGGATTACTGTAGAAACAAACACATAGTATTTAAGAAATGGCAAGTGGTAGTAATGCAGGTACTTGTTCTAAACCTGTGACCACTCTAGTACCCTTCCCTTTTTCTCCAAATAATCAAAGCCCAGAGAAAGAAGTAAGCTGATGTTCCACAACATGTTCCTTGTGCCTTATGTGGTTCTATAGGTTCTTCAGCATCAGATGCCATACCATTCACTGCTACACTTATTTTATTGACCTTCTCATTTCAGTCCTGTAGTTCTATAGTGACACTACAGGTTTCCATGTTTGATCCTGTCTCCAACAACATTTTTGCCAATGAGCTGGATGAGGAGCTAATAGGTATATCAATTGAATTTGTAAATGTCTTGAAACATATGTTAGTAGTACTCCAATTTAAAGAATGCAGGTTCACAAAGATGCTTTAATTAAAATTAACAGTTGAAATTTGATACAATTCTATATCTTGCATTTGGATGAAAAATGAGCCACTCCATGGCTTTCACATACAGTTTAGGCTGATGGGGCTGCCAAAAATGTTCAAGATTTTTGTTCTGCCTTCAGAGAAGTGTTGTGATCTAAGGAGGTGATAGTGTGGTTCCTAATAGACCACACCTAGGATTTTATTTGTCCTTCTGGGAACCTAGGGTATTGTGTAATTTCTGGTACTGATAAACTACAACATGTCTGAAGTTGTTGGTTGAAGACTCCCTAGAGGAGTCCTTCAGTATATGGAGAGGGTTACTTTGAGAGAAAGCATTTGATAGCCTCTTTGCAGGGGATTCCCACTCCTCTGGTGTACGCCTTCATTATGTCTCAGTTACACAATTGCAGTAGCCTTCTAGCCCCCTCTCTATTTCTAAACTCCATGTCTTCTAATTGATGGTTTTTATAGCTGCCAGATTAATCTTTTTTTTTTTTTAATTTTAATTTTAATTTTTTTGCAGGTTTTGGCTGGAGCTGGGTTTGAACCCGCCACCTCTGGCATATGGGGTTGGTGCCCTCCTCCTTTGACCCACAGGTGCCGCCCTTAGATTAATCTTCTTAATATTGACCTGTAATTACGTTATTTCTCTTCTCAAAAATTGCCATTGTTTTCCCTTTTTTATTTACAAAATGCCATAAATATCCTAGCCTGGCAATTAAGCTTTTCCCATGATGTGGCCCCGTCTTCCACCCTACCCTGAGATGTTGTGAAACACAACAAAAGAGCTGTGGTATTCTGACATTTGAGGCAAGTGACTTTCCTTCTCCTAGCCATATTTCTTTCTTCTTTTATGTTATTGGTGTAGTAATGCATTCTTCATAGGGTTGATAATGAGTGAGGAATACATGTCCAGTGCCTAATCCATTGCCTAGCCTGAAGATATCTTTTAGCATTGTTATTCTTAGTATTTGACAGTCACCTGCCCACCTTGCTCACTCTTATTTATGCCTATACTTTCCCATGTATCTTGCTTTTTCTCTTCTTGGGACCAGAGCACAACTATTTTTCAGAGCCCACTTTCAAAGCTACTCTTATGTTTCTAAAGTTAGAAAATGATTATAAGGGAACAGTCAGAGAAAAAAACATTTGGGACTAAAAAGCCCATACAAAATGTAATTTTATGAAAATGCAAATATAACACAGTATTGACTTTTTAAAAAAAGGTACTCTTACATTAAAGTTCCTTTGGGCCTGGAGTTTGAAGTAATGGTTTCCTCATTTGAAAGCAGATAACATTTTACATGGCACTGTCTTTTGGTACCTTGTATACTTCCTCTTAGTTATACTTAAATAGTAATAACAATAATAGCTGAGTGTTCAGAAAACTTTTATTTTTGAAAATTTTAATATGCACCTAAAGGAGACTAGTGTAATGAACCTGTGTGTCTCTGCCATGCAGCTTCAACCAGTTTGTGGGCAATCTTATTTCATCTCTATAACTTTCACCTTTCCTCTCCCCAACTTTTGAAGCAAATTCCAAATGTTTTATCCATAAATATTTCAGTGTATGTCTCTAAAAGATAGGATGCTTAAAAAATTATAATGCATTTATCTGCCTAAAGAATACTAACATTAATTCCTTAATATCTTCAGGTACTTACCTGTGTTCATATTTCCCCGATATTCTCATTCTGTCTCTGTCTCTCTGTCACACACACAAATTTTTAAAATTTCTAATGTTGTGAACTGTTTGTAAAATTCAAATGAAATTGCTGGAAAGATGAAATGAAAAAGGTATATGTATGACTGCCCCTATTAAAAAAATTGTTAGATTTAATAGACATAAAGTTACTTATTCTCAATTTCTGGGCTTATCATGGACCAGTAGCCAAAAGGCCACAGATGGGCACCTACCTGTGGATTATACTTTGAAGAATACTGCTATGAAGCTTCCCATAGTCTGATTTTTGATATTTCAGTGGCATCAATTATAGTGTTTCTCTGTGCTTGCATTTCCTATCAAATGATAGTTAAGTCTAGAGGTTTAATAAGATTTAAGTTTGGCTCAGCGCCTGTGGCTCAAGGGGCTAAGGCGCCAGCCATGTACACCTGAGCTGGCGGGTTCGAATCCAGCCTGGGCCTGCCCAAGAACAATGACGGCTGCAACCAAAAAATGGCCGGGCGTTGTGGCGGGCGCCTGTTATCCCAGCTACTTGGGAGGTGGAGGCAAGAGACTCGCTTGAGCCCAGGAATTGGAGGTTGCTCTGAGCTGTGATGCCACAGCACTCTACCCAGGTGACAGCTTGAGGCTCTGTCTCAAAAAAAAAAAATAATAATAATAATATTTAAGTTTGAGGGTTTTCCCCCCCCTCCTTTTTTTTTTTTTTTTTTTAAAGCAATTATTTGTGGGTAACGAAACCAAAAGTGTGTAGGTGTGATGTCAGCAGTAACTGTGACTGATGGTTGTTCCTTGATCTGCTCATTAAAGGTTGGAAAATGGAGACATTATAATTCTAACTTTTTTTTTTTTTTTTTTACTTATTAGATGGAGTATTTTTACAGGGCCTCTTGCCCAATTATTTGGTTATTCTAAGGTAAATTTTGTGACAGAAAGTCTACTTAAATGCTGGGTTCCCCCCCCCCCCTTTGTTTTCCAAATAATTAGTTGATTTCCAAATGTGATTAGTGTGATTTTGTAACCTGATGAGCTCATGGGCTTAAGTATATTTGATGTGTTCAATTACAGTTACTAACCTTATTGATACTCAAATTGTCCAGTTTTTGGACAGTGGGACAAGTTAGCTTCTAAGTCCTTTGGACACAATGCTTGTAGTGATGTAAAATCACAATGCAAGAAAATTAAGGTATTCAGGCTAATCTTACATATTTCATGAACCAAATGTGCAATCAGTCATTTCCAGATATTGGAATAAGTTAACATATGGTACTGAGATCACACAGTTAGGCATTAGGGATGTCAATGTTTTCTAAGAAAAGGGTAATTTCTTGTAATAAGTCCTGAATTTATGTTTAGAATTCAACTTCATAATTTTAGGGTGGTTTTAATTTAGCCTCATTGGTCTTACATCTCTATAGCCTTCCTCCTAGGGTAAAAATCCAATTTATAACACCTATGTAAATTCTTATTTGCCTTATCCCACAATGCAGTGGGGTAAATCTCAAAATAGTAACCCCAGTACTGCTACCAACATAAGAGTATTGGAAAATGGCTTAAGAAAGATGTATTTGGTAGTTTTTTGATCGATAGCATATATCCTATCATGACTGTACAGTACATCTCACTGTGTTTTAAAGTCACCTGGGCCTGGCGTGATGACTCAACACCTATAATCCTAGTAGTCTGGGAGGCCAAGGCAGGAAGATCACTTGAGGTCAGGAGTTCAAGACCAGCCTGAGCAAAGCAAAACCCCATCTTTTCTTTTCTTTTTTTCTTTTTTTTTTTTTTTTGAGACAGAGCCTCGAGCTATCACCCTGGATAGAGTACTGTGGCATCACAGCTCACAGCAACCTCCAATTCCTGGGCTCAAGCGAGTCTCTTGCCTCTGCCTCCCAAGAAGCTGGGATTACAGGCGCCCGCCACAACGCCCGGCTATTTTTTTGGTTGCAGC
This sequence comes from Arctocebus calabarensis, assembly GCA_963573935.1. Classification (NCBI taxonomy): domain Eukaryota; kingdom Metazoa; phylum Chordata; class Mammalia; order Primates; family Lorisidae; genus Arctocebus; species Arctocebus calabarensis. The sequence continues at coordinate 22,995 of CAUYON010169570.1, forward strand.
CATCATTGTTGTTTGACGGGCCCAGGCTGGATTCGAACCCGCCAGCTCAGGTGTACATGGCTGGCACCTTAGCCTGTTGAGCCACAGGCGCCGAGCCTTAATAATTTTTTTTTTTCTTGTAGAGATGGGGTTTCACTTTGTTGCTGAGGCTGGTCTGGAACTCCTGGTTTCAAGCAATTGGCCTCCCAAAGTGCTGTGATTACCCTTGTGAGCCACTGCACCTGGCCCCAAAACCCCATCTTTATTAATACAGAAAAAAATACATAGCTAGGTGTTGTTGTAGGTGCCTATAGTCCCAGCTCCTTGGAGGCTGAGGTAGAAGGATCACTTGAACCCAGGAGATTGAAGTTGCTATGAGCTATCCTGACATCTCAAAAAAAAAAAGTCACTTGGAAACTTGGAATAGTTTTCTTTCTTTCTTTTTTTTTTTTTTGTAGAGACAGTCTTATTTTATTGCCCTCGGTAGAGTGTCGTGTCATCACACAGATCACAGCAACCTCCAACTCCTGGGCTTGGGCGATTCTCTTGCCTCAGCCTCCCGAGTAGCTGGGACTACAGGTGCCTGCCACAACCCCCGGCTATTTTTTTTTGTTGCAGTTCGGCCAGGGCTGGGTTTGAACCCACCACTCTTGGTGTATGGGACTAGCACCTTACTGACTGAACCACAGGCGCCGCCCAGAAACTTGGAATAGTTTTCAGTGTGGTTTTGTTAACTGAGTATGTAGTTAAAATTATTTCTTTTTTACTTTTGATGTTGAGGGATTGCTTTTTTTTTTTTTTTGTGGAGACAGAGTCTTACTTTATCATCTTCGGTAGAGTGCTGTGGCTCTACCGCCACAACTCCTGGGCTTAGGCGATTCTCTTGCCTCAGCCTCCTGAGTAGCTGGGACTACAGGTGCCCGCCACATCACCCGGCTATTTTTCTGTTTTGCAGTTCGGCGGAGGCCGGGTTTGAACCCACCACCTTCGGTATATGGGGCCGGCGCCCTACTTGATGAGCCACAGGTGCCGCCCATTGAGGGATTGCTTTGTAAAATTTTTTTTTTTTTTTTTTTGCAAAAAAAAAAAATATATGATCTAAAGTCAAATTTACAAAACAAGGTCTATTCAAAATTCTCGTCTGTCCCTGATCCTCATACTGTATTCCCTTTGTCCCTAAATTTTATGATTCTTGCAGTGTTTAAATATAAGCAAGTATGTGCATGTATGTATTCATATTCTCTCTTATTTGATAAACCTCCAGTGGGGAGGTTCATGTACATGGTTTTCTCCTCTTGCTTTTTTTTTATATAGCTAACACAAATGCTTACCATATGCCTTGAGCAGTGGATTATTTTATTTGCTCCTTATAATGTTGTAAGGTAGACAGACATAGTATGATTTCTGCTTTACAGATGAAGAGACAGACGTTTCTAGACTAACCTTTCGTTCTAGGGTTCCCTTTCTCTTCCATAGTACCTAGTGCTGTCCTTTGTGTGCATGTTCACGAATGAATGAATGAATGAGCAGGGAACTAACTGCTGTATCTGCTTTGGGGCAGAGAAAGGCTGTGTTTAAACTCAGAGGAGGAAATTCAACCTTTTCTTTATTTGAAGGCCATAGCTCTCCATAGCTGGAGAACAACAGTAGGAAGAACCTTTTCCCTGTCCAGAGTTGCTCCTACTAATTGTAAATATACATTAAGTAGGAATGTTCTTTAATATTGTCCTAAAATAAGATTCCCTATTAACAGTGCAGTGACAAATCTCCCTCATTTTAGAGTCTTAATGTCTGGAAGTTACAGTAAAATAGGGTAGCTAAAGAAGAGACAAACTCCTTAAAAGTGATAGCTCATGGAAAATATCCTGAGTTCAGGATTTTAATAGTGACAGGAAGAAGGGGGAAAAGGAGAGTAGCTTCATTTCCCCCCGCAGGCAGGAAAGGAAGAGGAGCATTGATAACTTTTTATCTTGTATCCAGTGGGAGGTTCATTACCCTTCATGCTCTCTTGTGGTGTGGGCAGCTGGTTAGGTTGCGTAACTACCCTTGTCCCCTTCCGGGATTCTCTCAAGCTTCTCAGGGTAGTGCTGGGAGGAGGGCAAGAGCAGCCAGGGTCAGTGTCTATTGTTTTCCTTTCGAAAATCTGTAAACCCTTGAATTTTGAATTTAATATGGGTCCTGGTGCTGCTATGATGTGCTGGGGTCATTGAGCTTGTTTCCAGCATTTAACAGCCATTGGCTGCTTTATACTTAAGTAAGTGATGGAAACATTTTAGCAAGAACAACCTACCCACCCCACGAACCAACCTAGCCTGTAAGACCAAGTCTGAGATATCGGAAATGGACCTTGGGGGCAAAGATGTGGAGGAGCCTGCGGAAGGTCATTATAATTAAGCGCTGAAGAGAAAAATGCTTTCCCTCAGAGTTTTCTGTGTCTGGCCTTGCAGCTTTAATTCTTTTCTAGCTTATTTTTGATGCATGTGTGCTCTAGGTTTTGACCTCTTGAATTTCAGGCTGTTTTTTGAAGGGGTGGTATTTATAGCCCCACTGGTCCAGTGCAAAATGACTAAAGAGTCTGTCTTTTAAGGGGGTACTTCTCAGGGCGATATATTCTGTGCTTTTGTATTGTGTTTGTATGATCTTTTTTTTTTGAGACAGAGCCTCAAGCTATTGCCCTGGGTAGAGTGCTGTTACAGCTCAGAGCAACCTCCAACTCCTGGGCTTAAGCGAGTCTCTTACCTCAGCCTCCCAAGTACCTGGGACCACAGGTGTCTGCACAATGCAGGATATTTTTGGTTGCAGCTGTCATTGTTGTTTTGGCAGCCCCTGGCTGGATTCAAACTCGCCAGCTCAGTTATATGTGGCCGGTGCCTTAGCCGCTTGAGCCACAGGCACCTAGCCTGTATGATCTTTTTGAATAACACATTAATACCCCATTCATTAGAGCTTTTGGGGAATAAGTCTTATACATAAGTTACTTCTCAAATAATTACTTATATGGACATCAAATCCTTAAAATTTTAACTTTCTTGGGCTAAATTTTAATACTTCTTACTTTAGTGATTTAGGGTCTTTGTTTTGAACATTATCTGTTGAATACCTCTTCTGTAATACAGAGGTTTCCTTTGAGACTAATGGGCCTATATAGAACCTAGTGCATGGTTCTGGATTGCTGTATCATTTGAATTCTTATTTTTGCTTTTTATGATACTCCTTCCCTGTGCTCTCTACCATCTTCCTTCATGCCAGTTTTCTCTTGCTTTATCCCGCCTCTGGGAGCCTTGTACCTTCTTCTTCCTCACTAATGTATTTTGCAGTTTCTAATTTGCCACTAATTAACTAGATAGAATTAGCTCTAAGTAAGACTAGATAGACTGAGTTGAGGTGTGAGAATCCGGCAAAATTAAGAAATTTTTGTATTTCTCCTTTATGAAGTCAACTTTTTAAGAAAGTACGGCATACATACAGAAAACTGCACAAGTCATTGGTGTACAAATTTGTGTATTATACAAAGCAACAGTTTATCACCCAGATAAGGAAGAGGACATTGCCAACACTCCAGAAGCTGCCCCTACCTGTCTTCACACCATTGATGAGGTTTGTCTATTCTTTAACTTTTTTTTTTTTTTTTTTTTATATAAAGATTCTCAATTTATAAACCTTAAAGCAACCTATAACTCCTTGGCTTAGGATATTCTTTTGCCTCAGTCTCCCGAGTAGCTGGAACCACAGGCGCCCTCCACAATGCCCTGCTATTTTTCTGTTTTTGCAGTTCAGCCGAGGCTGGGTTTGAACCTGCCACTTTCGTATATGGGGCCCGTGCCCTACTCGTTGACCCATAGGTGCCACCCTGTTCTTGAACTTTCTTGTGAGTGAGATAATAAGTATGTTTTCTTTTAAAAACAGCTTTATTGAGATGTAATTCACGTACCATATAACATACCCATTTAAAGTGTACAATTCAGTGACTTTTATGATAGTATATATTCATGGAGTTGTGTGACTATCACTACACTGAGTTTCAGTACCTCCCAAAGGAACTCATACCCTGTACCAGTCACTCTCTATTTCCCCCACAACGTCCCAGCCCTCGATGACTATTAATCTTTCTTTCTCTATAAATTAATCTATTGTGGACATTTCATATAAATGGGATCATATAATATGTGACCTTTTGCATCTAGCTTCTTTCACTTAGTGTGATGTTTTCAAGGTTAATCATGTTGTAGCATATATCATACTTAATTCCTTTTTATACCTAAAAAATAATTCCTTTATGAGTATTCCACATTTTCTTTATCTGTTCATCTGTTGATGGACACTTGAGTTATTTCCACTTTTTGCCTATTACGAATGACGCTGCTATGTATTTTCATGTACATTTGCCTGTGGATATATGTTTTAGTTCCTCTTGGTTATGTACCAGGACTGGAATTGCTGGGTCATATGGTAACTATTTAAATTGTTTGAGGAGCATTTTGACACCATTTTATATTCCCTCTAGCAGTGTGTGGGGGTTCTAAACTTTCCATGTCCTCATCAACACTTGTTAATGTCTTTTTTATTATAGCCATCCAATAAAGTGAAATCTCCTTGTGGTTTTGGTTTGCATTAAGTATAATTTTTTGTTTCTGGTTGCTTATTTCATATTGTATTATGAGTAATTTCTGTCATAAAAACTTTAGATCATCATATGGAGGTGTTATAACCTATGTTTGGACAGTTAGTTGGCTTCTGGTCATATGAACATACTTTTTACATAAATTTTTCATTTTTTTTTTTTTTTTTTTTTTTTGA
>CAUYON010169572.1:0-15506 GCA_963573935.1 Arctocebus calabarensis
TTTATATAGTGATCAAGAAAATGCCATGAAGGCTATCTGTAACAGTACGATCAAAACATTTCTGAATGTATATGAATCGTGCCCTATGATTGCACCAATGTACAGAATTATGATTCAATAAAATTATAAAAAAAAAAAAAATTTAAAAATTGGCTTGGTGCCTGTGGCTCAATGGGCTAAGGCACCAGCCATGTACACCTGAGCTGGTGGGTTTGAATCCAGCCTGGGTCCACCAAACAACAATGACGGCTGCAACCAAAAAATGGCCAGGCGCTGTGGCGGGCGCCTGTAGTCCCAGCTACTTGGGAGGCGGAGGCAGGAGACTCACTTGAGCCCAGGAATTGGAGGTTGTTGTGAGCTGTGATGTCACGGCACTCTATCCAGGGTGACAGCTTGAGGTTCTGTCTCAAAAAAAGAAAAAATTAAAAAATTAACCAGGCATGGCAGTGCACGCCTGTAGTTCCAGCTACTCTGGAGGCTAGGGCAATATGATTTTTCTCATTAAGTTCATTAACAAGAAAAAGATGTCTAATTTCTTAATATTGAGCCCAGGATTTTTGAGGTTGCTAGGAGCTATTATGCCATGGCACTCTACCCTGGGCATACCCAGAGTGAGACACTGTCTCAAAAAGAAACAAAAAATTGTCTCGGCGCCTGTGGCTCAGCGGGCTAAGGCGCCAGCCATGTAAACCTGAGCTGGTGGGTTCAAATCCAGCCTGGGCCCGCCAGCCAACAATGATGGCTGCAACCCAAACAAAAATAGCCGGGTGTTGTGGTGGGCGCCTGTAGACCCCGCTACTTGGGAGGCAGAGGCAGGAGACTCGCTTGAGCCCAGGAATTGGAGGTTGCTGTGAGCTGTAATGCCACGACACTCTACTACCCAGGGCGACAGTTTGAGGCTCTGTCTCAAAAAAAAAAAAAAAAAGAAAGAAAGAAACAAAAAATTGAAAAAATTTGATATTCTAATGTTAAACCAATTAATTATTGTACATTTAGATATATATGGATTGTTTCCCAACTTTTCCTCAACATTGTTGAGGATATATTTATGACTAAGATATGATAGCAGATATCCATGGATAAGACTGGCATTGAATTCTCCTTCCTTATACTGTTCTTAAGCAATTTTAGCATGAAAGTTGTGGCAGTCTCTCCAGTGGAACTGAGCACCTCCTTTCTCCCTTCTCTACTAGAGACTAGAAATGTTTCTCACATAAATGTTTACTGGAACTCACTGTTAAAGTCATCTCAGTCTGTAATTTTCCTTGTGGAAACCTATTTAATTCAGTTTTTAAAGAAGTTACAAGACCATTTGCTCTTCCATTTTTTGCAAAATTTAGTAAGTTGCCTTTCTCTCAGAACATAGCAATTTCCAGTAAAGTTTTCAAATTTTGCAGTTATTCAGAATACCTCTACTTAGCTTTTAATGTCTGAAGAATCTGTTAAGAGATACTATTCCGTTATGAATAATAGCTATTGGTATTTTCTTTTTTCTTTATTATCAGTAGTGTAGGAATTTATTAATTTTAATCTTTCAAACCCCTAATTACCAGCTTTGTTGATGTACTCCCTATTATATTTGTTTTCTATATCATTTATTTCTGCTTTTATCTGTATTATTTCTTTATTTCTATGTTCTTTGCATATATTGTGCTATTATTTTACTGATTTTTTTCTTTTTTTATTAAATCGTAGCTGTGTACATTAATGCAATCACGAGGTACAATGTGCTGGTTTTATATACAATTTGAAATATTTTCATCGAACTGGTTAACATAGCCTTCATGGTATTTTCTTAATCACTATATGAAGACATTTGTATTCTGCATTTAGTAAGTTTCACCTGTACCCTTCTAAGATGCACTGTAGGTGTGGTCCCACCAATTACCCTCCCTCCACCCATCCACCCCCTCCCCCATCCACTCCTCCCCCATCCACTCCCCTCCTCTCCCCTCCCTTGACCCTTTCCCCATATTCTTGTGCTATAATTGGGTTATAGCCTTCATAGAAATGTTGGGCTTGTTCTTTTGTTCCTCTAAGAGAAATTACTGTAAGTACTGATTTTGCTTTATAAGTTTTGATATGTATTATTTTTACCATTCCGTTTAAAATATTTTCTAGTTTATATTCTGAATTCTTCATAGACTTTGAGGATTTTTATCTTTCGCTGTTCATTTCTAGCCTATCTGCATTGTAGTAAAAAAAATACACTCTGTATGATTTCAATCTTTTGATATTTTTGAAGTTTGCCTAATATCTCAGTCTATGGTCAATAATTGTAAAGTTCTTCATGTTTTAAAGTGTATATATTCTGCAGCTGTTAGGTGCAGTGTCCTGTAGTTGTTAACTGTGTGGTTCAAGTAGTTACTGAGATTTTTGGTTCTGTTCTTAATTAATCTAGCAACCACTGAGAGACATGACTTAAAATCTTTTATTGTGATTCTGGATTTATCTTTTCCTCTTTATATTAATAGTTGTTATTTTTCCCTTATATATTTTGAAAGAATATATATATGAAAGAATTATATACATTTTGAAAGCATATAGATTTAGAACTATTATATCTTCCTGGCAAAATGAATCTGTCAGCATCATGAAATAACTTCATGTCCCCTAGTAATGTTTCTAACCCTAAACATCTATAAAAACACTATTCAAGCTTTCTTTTTATAACTATTTGAGTTTTATATAGTTTTCTATTTTTTCACTCTTAAGCTCTCTATATCTTTAGGTTTTAGAAGTGCTTTTTTATAAAAACTACAAAGCCAGATTTTATTTATTATACAGCATACAATTTTAACTCTGTATTTTGAACTAATTTTAGAATTATAGAAAAGTTACCCAAAAAAGGGTACGGTTTCATATACCCCATATTCTGCTTCTGACGTTTACATCTTAGACAACCACAGTGTATTATCAAGAACAGCAACCTTGGCACATTGTTAACTAAGCTACAGACCTTATTTGAATGTCACCAATTTTTCCCATCATTTTTCTATTCCAGGATCCTTGCCAAGATCCCTTTGCGTTTGCTTTTTACTTATCCTTGGTATCCTTTATCCTGTGACAGCCCCTCTGACTTTCCTTGTCTTTCAAGGACCTTGGCAATGAAGAGAAAACCTATGGGGAAAGACAACCGGAAATTTCCCAACAATAATTTCTGATTCAGCTGTTTCTGTTGACTTTTTGATGACTTTACCCTGTTACCACATTTGCTCTCACCTTTTCCCATTCCAGCCTCAGGATGAACACAGACACCACCCTTAGCCTCCCAGAGCAGAGCTGAGACGATACTGAAATAGGTGATCAGTTTTTATTGACGTCCTGATAATAACAGGAGGCAATTATAACTTACAATGCACCTTGCCATGGCCCACTGGCTATCACTGCTTTCTGAACCTGCCAACACAAGACTTCAGACCCCTGGAGTTCCCAACATGATGCCTCTGTGCTGCTATAGATCTTTCTCTTTGTTTAGGATGCAGCTTGCTTCCACGAGACACCAGCCATTCTATACCAAACAAGAACGTCCTCGATGACATCCAGATGCCCAGAGTCCAAGACTGAGAGAGATGGCTAAACAAAGGAAAGTGATTTTCCCTAGTCTGGGGTCTACTTCCAAGGCCTTACTTTCTGTCTGACATATTCTAATTTCCAGGGTAGTTATCAATTACCATCTTTTTCCCTTTCAAGGGACACCACAGCATGACCACAGGGGCGTGATCTTACAGAACAACTTACTTCTCAACATAGTAAGAGCTGAGAAATATTTCGCAGTGCCAAGACTCTACATGTAATAATTACATTTACATTTACTATTCACAATAATCTTGTGAGGTCAATGGTATTGCTATCCCATTCACAGAGGAGGAAGTTGGAATACATATAAGTGACTTGCCCAGATTACCCATGTAATAAGTATTACAAACCCAGATCTGACTTTAGAATCCAAGTTCTTAACTGAAGGTCCAACATTATCACAAGGGCTATACCCATAAATTAGCCAGGGCCACAAGGGTATCAGAAAGATATCATTTCATTCTCATGGGTATTTTGGAAAATGGATGCACCTAGTGCAAATCTTACTGTCACTTACTGGAGGTTTGGTGACATGAAATAGCATGGGCCTTACTTTTCTAGTGCATTAACTCATTGTGTGGATTGAAAGAGATAGTACATGCAGTGTGCCATATCAAGTACTGCTTTGTACTTGATAGGTGTTTGATAAATGCTAACTAAAATATGATGAGTGAATTACTTTCTGATTTTTATTTCCTCTATGGCCACTAGCATTTCTACCTTTTTGAAAAGTCTACATTCAGTATACTTACCGATAAATGTCTGAAATCACTTTAAATCTATAAAAATTATAGTATTTCAAATAGCAAGGCTGAATAATACCTTTATAGGTGGAATGACTATCTTAGTTTGGCCTGCTATAACAAAATATCATAAACTATTATAATATCAGGATATTATAAACAACAAAAATTTATTTTTCTCACAGTTCTGGAGTCTGGGAAGTTCAAGATCAAAGCTCCAGGCAATTGAGTGTCTGGTCAGGTCAGGGGTCACTTTCTGGTTCATAATCTCTCTCTCTCTCTCTGTGTATATATATATATGTGTATATATGTGTTACATCTATACGAATGGTGCCTTCATTCATATGTCCTTTTATGGAGAAAGAAAATGGCAGCTCTCTGGGGCCTTGCTAATAAGGGCACTAATCCCATTCATGAGTTCCTCACCCTCATGACCTGAATATCTATCTCCCAAGGTCCCATATCCAAATGCCATCACACCAATGATTAGGTTTCAACACATGAATTTGAGGGAGGGCACAAACATTCAAACCGTATCAATGACCATGGCAGTTACCTTACAAGCTCAGGCACTTCAAGTATAAAAGAGTAATACAATATTATACTTATACATATAATAAAGAACACTTTGAATTCTATAATATTGAAGACTGTAAATATTTTTCTGTGGTTGGAATAGGCAGTAAAAAGAAAAGAAGTCAATGGTATGGTAATGTTAGAAAACCAAAGACATACTCTAGTATGAAATGTTTATGAGATTTGTAAATAAATCTATCATATGCATATGAATATCATATCATTTGTTCCACATACTCTCACAGATAGCTTTCATTTTTATATACAGTATAAACAATTTCTTTTTTTGTTCATCTGAATGCTTTTTGAAGTTTTAATGACATTTTTAGATGAACTAATGTATTCCTTTCTCTATACGTCCACCTAATACTCTCACATAAAAAAGAGATAAATATCCATATACAAATACACAATAGCAAAAAAGGTTTTATTATTGCAACCTAGGAGTGGTGTTTAAAAAAACCTAATTGTTATTAAAGACAAAGTTGCCAGATACACTATTTCAAGTTCGATGTTGTGCTTTTCATAAATATTGCTTAACATTTAATGAGTTTTAAGTTTACTGCTCTATTTAGTAAACTACTCTATCCATGTACCAGGGTATACATTCCCAGCCAGTTAATCTTAGAAAGAATGCTAGATCATAATGTTCAATGATAAGGATTTTATGAGTCTTTTACTGAAACTTTTTCTTTATGGAAAGGTAGATATTGCTGAAAACTGCTTCAAGAACATTCAAGATAAAGTACAGCCACATTCTTTAGGATTTTGATTGCTTCATAGAAGATACCAAAATTTTTACATATTTTTGTACAAGTATCCACCAATAAGGATAACTACTTTTAACATTTACCTTTACATATGTTTTCGATATACAAATGTCTCCCTATTTACAATGGTTTGATTTAGGACTTTTCAGCTTTATGACAGAGTGGAAGTGACATATATTCAGTAGAAAAAGTACTTCAAGTACGCACACAACTACTTAATTTTTCACTTTCAACGTGAGAATTAATGAGATATTTAATACTTAATCACATGAGATATTCAATAGTTTATTATAAAATAGGCTTTGTGTTAGATGATTTTTGTCCAACTGTAGGCTAATGTAAGTGTTCTGAGCACATTTAAGGTAGGCTAGGCTAGGCTATGATGTTTGGTAGATTAGGTGTATTAAATTTATCTTTGACTTAGGATATTTTCAATGTACAGTGGGTTTATCAGGACATAACCCTGTCATTAGCTAAGAAGCTTTGCACATACGTAATTTTTTTTTGCAAAAATAGAAACATATATATTGTTTTATAGACCACCTTGTTTACTCTACAAAATATCATAAACATCATCCAGTATAAATAAATATTCATCTAGAAAAACTATTTTTATTAACTAAGGAGTAATTTGCACTACATCATAATGGATCACTTCTGGTTTCAGCTCCTACATATAAAGTGTTTGGAAGTCATCACTTTCTTTTCCTAACAGCTTTATGAGATTTGCTTCACATACTTCACAATGAATCCATTCAAAGTGTACAATTTCATGATTTTTTTGGTATATTGACAGGTACGTGCAAGCATCACCACAATCAATTTTAGGACATTTTTAATCATACCAAAAAGAAACCCAGTACCTTTAGCTATCATGCCCTGGACCCCATCTTTTCCTATTCCACCAGCCCTACTCAACCTACTAGACCTTCTGACCCCAGAGATTTCCCCATCCTCGAATTCCATTACATGAATATGCCACATTGTATTTATTCTTTCCATCCGTTGATGGATATTTGGATTATTTCCACTTTGAGATATTAGAAATAATGCTGCTGTGAAAGTCTGTGTACAAATGTGGACATGCTTTTATTTCTCCTTGCTGTGTACCTAACAATGCCATTGCTGTGTTGTATGATAATTCTGTTTAATCATTTCTGAAACTGCCAGACTATTTTCTAAAACATCTGCACCATTTTATATTCCCACCAGCAGGATATGGAGGCTTCCAATTTCTCCACACCCTCACCAATACTTGTTATTAGCTGGCTTTTTAATCCTATCTATGCTGGTAGTTATACTGTGAGTGTGATTGCCATTTTGCTGATTATTACTGAGCATCTTTTTATGTGCTTATTGACTATTTGTATATCTTCATTAAAGAAATCTATTAATTTATTTTGTCCCTTTTTTATGTTATTTGTCCTCTTACTGTTGAGTTGTAGTTCTCCATATATCCTGGGTACTAGACAATTATCAGATATTTGGAAATATTTTCTACTATCTTGTCTGTTGTATTTTCACTTACTTTATGAAGAAAGAGGGAAAGGAACATAGAAACATTTGAAATCGGGGCGGCACCTGTGGCTCAGCGAGTACGGCGCCGGCCCCATATGCCGAAGGTGGCGGGTTCAAACCCAACCTCGGCCGAACTGCAAAACCGAAAAATAGTGGGGCATTGTGGCGGGCACCTGTAGTCCCAGCTACTCATGAGGCTGAGGCAAGAGAATCGTCTAAGGCCAGGAGTTGGAGGTTGCTGTGAGCTGTGTGATGCCATGGCACTCTACCGAGGGTAATAAAGCAAGACTCTGTCTCTAAAAAAAAAAAAAAGAAAGAAAGAAACATTTGAAGTAATAATGGCTCAGCGTTTTTGAAAATTACTGACAGATATAAAACCATAAATCTCTGAGGAAGCTCACAGAATACTGAACAGGACAAATACCAATCCAAAACCCAAAACTGAAACCCGTCTAGGTATATCATATTCCACTTTTAAGGAATCAAATAAGTAGAAATAAATCTTGAGGAAAAAAATCAGCCTATATATGGAAGAACAAGGATAAGAATTACATCAGACTTCTTGTCAGAAACCAGACAAGCAAGGAGAGATTGGAGTGAAATATTGAAAAGCCAGCCTAGAATTCCATATTCAGAGCAATTACTTTTCAAAAGACTTTCTCAAACAAAAAGAGGGAATTCATTGCCTGCCTTGAATGAAATATTAAAAGAAATTCATCAAGCACAAGGAAAATGATATAGGACAGAAACTTACGTCCACACAAAGAAAAGAAGAGTAAGGGAGGGGCTCCAAGATGACTGACTGGTGGCATCTGGTACTCCCCTCCCCCAACCCATTAACAAAGGAGAAGCAGAACAGTGAGTAGATAATCACACTTAGACTAGATCATCTAAGAGAGAACCCTGGGATTCAACAGAGTAGCAGCAGGTAACACCAAATCAAGGAGGGAGAGTGAAGTGAGGCAGCCGGCTCAGTGGGATGAGCTGAGAGCTAGAAGCTTGACAGTACAGGGAAATGGTAAAGAAGAATCCCCCATGGTTTACATTCTCATTGGGACTCCTGCCATCCTGGCCACAGGAGACCCCTTAGATCCTGACGGCACCAAGACTAAAACAGGAAGCTTTCTGCAGACTGCATGAAGGCATTACTCCAGTGAGCAGCAAATACTGGGTCCCATATAACCCCCAAGTCTTAAGAAGCTACAGGTGCCATATTGACAACCCTCCCATCAGACTGCATGCTGTGCTCGGGCCCAACAGCCCCCGGACCTCCACATCCATGGAGCTCCATTGACATTCTCCACCCACAGCCACCAGGGCTGACGCAGAAGCCATCAGCAACTGCCCAGAAGGTGGCAAGCATTTTCGCATGCCCTGAGAACAAACTCCCTGACCTCAGGCTGCATATCAGGTGCAAGTGAAGCCCATGCTCCCCAACTGCTTGCCTACGGCTGCTACAACCTAAAGTCACCCCACCCTCTCCAGTAGCAGGGCTGCAGTACAGCCCCTGCTGCCCCAACAAGCATTGCAGTAGGGGCCTGCAGATCACTCACCCCTCCCTACCACAGCAGTACCTGCATGCAACTCTGGAGGACCCAGCCCAGTTCCATCCCCTCAATGCCTGAGCATACTCTCCAAGGGCCTATCCCAGACAACACAATGGCATCTGAGCATTCCTCCTACATGCCTGAGGTCAATCCACCCAAGCAGTTGCTACCACCCCAGCTGGCACCCACCTGCATATGCTACCCAGGGGCCTGGAATCGGGCTTATGGAGACCATCACAGCCACCACCACCACCAGCACAAACTGCCCGGGTGCCAGATAGTTGCTCCACCATTGGCCTGCCACAGCCCACACCACATTCACTGCCCGTGGGCCCAAGAACATACTCACTCACCTAGCCCACTGATACCACTACCAGCGCTGAAGAAAACCTCACAGAGGCCCAAATATTGGCCTGCCTGGGCCGCTAACACCAGTCCCAGGGCACCCACCCTGGAGCTCAAGGACAGGCGCACTCGGCCCACAGCTGCCAACAATGGGGCCTATGGATAGTTCCACCTGGTATCTCCAGAAAAATTCACCACAGCCTCCACTACCAACCACAGTCTGAACCACTAAAAAAAATCACAGATACCACTGACACTATTTACAGCCAAAGAAATCATGCAGAAACTACACTGTGCACATATCCAGAATCAAAGCCAAACTGCTCTACTCACCCAACTCCACAGATACTCCAAAGATTTAGGAAAACGTCATCCCCTACCAAGCAATTTCAAAGAATTGGAAGAAGCAACTGTTGCAACAGATGTGCAGATGTCAACATAAGGACACAAGAAACATGAAAAGGCAAGGAAACATGCAAGTTCCAAAGGAACACAATCATTTTTCAGCAACAGATTCTAGCCAGAAAGAAATGTATAAAATCCTGGGGAAAGAAGCCAAAATAATGACATTAAAGAAGATCAGTGAGATACAAGAAAATACGTAAAAACAACATAAAGAAATCATAAGAATGATTCGGGAAATGAATGAAAAATTTACCAAAGAGATGTCTATCATAAAAAAAGAACCAAATAGGCAGTAGGTTCAAGGTGACTAGAGACATTGGATGCCAGTTCTCTTTAGAAAGATGAATCACAGTTACCAGAACAGTCATAACTCAAATAGAATATCAAGGGCAGATTGTTAGAGCACAGCGGAGAACACACAGGAGGAAGCTGGGGCACCAAGGAAGCAAGCGACTGGCAGAGACCAGCTAGGAATGGAAGGAGCTAAGGAAATTTTGCCCCAAAATGTGACTACTTAACATAAAGAATATTTTTAATTAAAGGCTTTTCATGATCAGAAAGCAATGGAAGAGGCCTTTCCTCTATCTACATAAAACCCGACTAACCTCATTGGGGATCCAAAGGGGCTGCTGACTTCCTTCCCTTTCTGAAGGCTATCAGAACTGGCCCCAAATCATGTAAAGCACAGTACCTGTCTCTCAGGTTAACTTACAAGTCAAGCTGTTTCCCTCCATCTATAACCCCTCCCTAGCCACTCTTGCTGCTTCCATACTCCACCTTCTCCCCTCCCTTCAAAAAGACATCTAAAGAAGTATCTGACCATCTTTGAGACACTGGGAAATCATTCTTGTGGTTCCCCCATTGTGCATGGTTTTGGAAATAAAACTTTCTCTTATTAATCTGCCATATTGTGAGTTGATCTTTCAGTGAACCAACCAAGGGAAAAGGACAGGTTTCACCCAGATCCCTACAGAACTCTGAAGGACTTGGTATTGCCTAGAAATGGCAGGGGATGGAGGGGTTGGCTCTCTGATGCCTGCAGTGAACTGACAGCATCCTGTTGGAGAGCTTCTCTGCCTTTGTGAAACCAAAAACTGGTGTAGACTGTGATTTGGGAACTCACCAAGGGCATTGTTTACCACATGGCAGAGTCACACTGGGGTGCTTGCCCTCCTCCCAGGGCAAGGCAGGCACCATACTGGGGCTGCAGGCATCAGGGGACTGTATCCTGCCCTGGGAGCTTCAGCCCTTGTGAAGCTTGTCTCCACATCTCAGGAGCCCCCACTGACACTATGGAATGCTCACTTGGAGGACAGGAGCCACACAGGACTGGTGGTACTCAGGGGAGCTGCCGAGTTCCCAGTGGTCTAGCCTTCAAGGGGTGCTGCTCTCCCAGGGAAGGAAGAGAGCCGCACACTGTGGGGGTAGACACAGGGTGATCTCTCTGTGGGGGAGGGCACCTCAATCCAGGGCAAAGCAGGCAGTGCCATCCCAGAGAGCTCATCAAGACCACCAAAAATGAAAAGAGCCTAGAGGTGCTCCTTTGTGAACATCCCTGCAGCATCAAGAGTCAGCAGGCCGGCAGGGCTAAGCCCTAGAGCAGAGGTAAATTCTTTGGACTCCTGATCAACAGTTTAGATTATGTAAGTGAAGATATCTGCCCCGCAGGGAGGAAATCTGCTTTTCCCCTCCTCTTTTCCAAATACACGTTATCAGACTGTTCCAGACATTCCTTTTACCTATGTTCCAGATAGGATTGCCTCCCTGTGAGCCTAGCTTTCCCTCTAATCTTATTTTTTGAGCATAATAAAAGATCCCTGAGAGATTGGATCATGCTGCATTACCTCAATCTGCTACTCAGCATGAGACAATGTATGCCTCTCCAGGCTTCTCAGACTTTATGCATTAAGTTGGTGTAGAGTCTCATTATCTCCCCTGTCAACTCCCAAACCAGGTCTTCCCTCAGCAAACTCTGACAGCACATCATGGGAGCTACTTGGGACAAGGGAAACCAGAGCACAGGCTTTCCTAAGTACAAAAGATCCCCCTTGTGGGGTGGGAGCAGGGGCACCATGTCCAGCAGAGATTCAAAGATTGGGCTGGACTCTGCAGGGGATGAGTGTAATTCCATTCCACTTAAGCTCCACACCCAGGTGTGAGGGGAAGAAATGGGAAATTTCTCTTCCCCTGCACCTACTTCTGCAGACACTGCTATGGCTACTCATATTGGAAGGCACAGGCAGGCTGGAGGATCACCTTTCTAGGGCTCTAGGGGTGACTGTGTAGGCACCAGGCTGGGGCTTACCAGAAAGGCTGGCTCTCTAACCCACTTCCTTGAGGAGGGCAGCATCCCCCAGCAGAGAGCAAGAGAACTGGGGACCAGTATGTTTTGGGCTGGGGCAGAAGGCTTTGTACCATGGTCATTCCCACAGTGAGCTGCAGGACGGGTGTATTTTATGACTCTCAACTGCACTGCCACCTGGAAGTAGTCAGTAGTATCTAACAGAATTGAACTTCCTAAGCACCAGGACTGGGTGGTGGCCAGCAACCCCCTTTCCCCCACATACACCAGCATGGAGACCTCAGCACATTCAGGAGCTCCCCCACCAAGCCCATCGAGGCCAGTGCTTATGGCATGAGCATAAGCACCAACCCCTGAAAGGGCAAACCCTTGGGGGACCCAAGAAAGTGTCTGCCCAGTGCATCTCCACCCAACTTCCTCTCTCTCTCCTCTGCTGGGCTTCCTACTCATGCCAATGTGCATTCCTTTGGCAACTGAGAGCTTCTCCTGGTAAACAAAAGCCAAGCATATACCAGATTGTTAATGCCGTGGCCAAGAATTACCTGCAAATGTCACCTACTGGCATGGAGGTTGAACTGCACAACCCCACAAAATCTGCAGAAACAAGTGCACAACATTTAGGAATGAGGTATATGATTCTTTAGACTTTTCCCTCAGTTTCTAATGAGGCTGACCCTAACACAAATACTTTACTATTATAATACACATTTGAGAAAGCCATCAGATTGAGGCTACTTATAACCAATGGATTCATAGACCCTTTACCCCTGAAAGAACCCTGAAGCAAAACAAAATGACCATATGCAGCCTACATTATAGTCACATTCTCAAGGGGAAAACAAAATCCTGTCCAAATGAAAGTAATTCAAAAATAAGAATAGAGATTCTGGAGCAAGATGGTGGCCGAGTAACACCTTCCTTGCAACTGGGCACAGTGAGACTGGGGAGAGAAGACTTCAGGCATCTCTGGCTGGTAGGATCTGTCCAGAAACATCCCTTTGGGGACACAGGGAGTCAGCGTGAGACTTCTGGACCCCATGAGGAAGGGAAAAGCAGTGGAGAACTGGCAAGTGGTTGCATGTGTTCATTTTGTCTAATCCTGCCAGCAGCTGTCTAAGTATAGCAGCAGTGAGATTGCAAATTGGGAAGGCATTACCTATGAGCTGTTTGGTTTTTTGGACTTGGAGCTCAGTTGAACTACCTTGGGAGAACTTGGGCAAGAGTGCAGAGGTCTTTAAGTGTTGTCTGGAGCCCCAGACTGAGCTGCCAAGCCGGATGGACCTAGCAGTATTTGGGCCTTGTGGAGCCATTGTGGGAGAACTGCCTTGGCAAGCTCCACCCTCCAGGTCACAGAACAATCATCAGGCAGGAGTGAGTAACCTAGTGACCAAATAGCCTAAAGGTGGGGAATGAGATGCCTTGCAGCCTTAGCCCTCAGGGGCATAGAGTGAAACTGGTTTGGCACACTGGGTAAGTGGATAGCCACTTAAGGAGTGATCCCAGCAACAAGTGCTTTCCTGGGAAAGCTTCTGCTTAGCCTAGGCGAGCAATTTGAAGTGGCTTTCTAGTGGGCTGAGGAGAGAGTTAGGCTCTCCATCCTGCAGGGTTTGTGAAATCATTAGAGGCCTTCAGTCTCCATTTGATTAACATATCATGCCCCAGAAGATCACCTATTGCCCAGATAATATTCAGCAAGATATATTTACTGCTTTGTTTTTGGTTTGGTTTTGTTTTGGTTTTTTTTCTTAATTTCAACATTGTCCCTATAGATTTTTCTTTTCTTTTTTTCTTTTATTTCTTCATTTTCCTAGTTTAAATATAATTTTCCATTGCTGCCTTTTTCAACAATTAGAACTTACTTTTTGCTAGTATTTCTACCTCTACTACTTGGTTTCCCTCCCCAATTTTATCCCATAAAGTTTTCAGTTTGCTTGTTTTGGTGTGATTTATAGCATTTTTGTCTTTCCTCTTTACTTGGTGGAGGTGGGGTACTATGTCCAAACAGGCTGGAAAAGAGCTGCTGATCTCAAGGGAGCCACCCAATGCAGAACCCAGAGGTTGGGTCAAAGTATCCTACTGTACACTTACATGTCTCCTGTCCCCCTCTTTCTGTGCCTCTCTTCTTTTCGTCAATATTCACTTCTACCCACCCCCTCTCCTTTCTCCTTCTCCTTTTTTTTTTTTTTTTTTTTTGCAGTTTTTTAGCCAGGGTTGGGTTTGAACCCGCCACCTTTTTTCCTTCTTGCTCTTCAATCTTCTCATCCTTCTGGTCCTGTACCAAACCCTAGTCCAGAGGCACAGCAACTTAAGAGCAGGAGGAAGTGAAAGGAAAATTAGGGCAAGGAAATAGATAAAAGAAATCACTCATGAGGAAGAAATCAGCAGAAAACTCCTGGCATCATGAAAAACCAGTCCACAGCAACCCTTCCCCCCCTCCAAGTGACTGTGAGGTAGCTACTGCAGAGGATTCCACCTATAAGGAAATGTTAGAATTGACAGAAAGGGAATTTAGAATACAGATGATGAAAACAACATAGGAAATGAAGGAAACTACTGATAAAGTGGAAAATAACCAAAAGGAAATCCAAAAACATAATCAAATAAGAGATGAACAATATGAAGAATATAAGAAGGATATAGCAGAGCTGAAGGAACTGAAGCAGTCGATTAGGGAATTTAAAGATGCAATAGAAAGTATCAACAACAGATTAGACCATGCAAAAGAAAGAATCTCAGAGGTAGAAGACAAAGCTCTTGAGATAACTCAGATAGTTAAAGAGGCAGAAAAGAAGAGAGAGAAAGCAGAACGTTCACTGACAGAATTATGGGACTTTATGAAGCATTCAAACATGCGAGTTACAGGTATCCCAGAAGGGGAAGAAGAATGCCCTAGGGGAATGGAAGCCATACTAGAAAATATTATAAATGAAAATTTCCCAAATATCATCAAAGATTCTGACACACTCCTTTCAGAGGGATATTGGACCGCAGGTTGCCTCAACTCTAACCGAGCTTCCCCAAGACACATTGTGATGAACCTGTCCAAAGTCAAGACAAAAGAAAAGATTTTTCAAGCTGCCAGGAATAAGCACCAGTTGACCTACAGGGGCAAATCCATCTGCAGTCTGTGACTGCAGACTTCTCTAATGAAACTTCCCAAGCAAGAAGACAATGGTCATCTACCTTTAATCTACTTAAACAGAACAATTTCCAGCCCAGAATTTTATATCCTGCTAAGCTAAGCTTTAAAACTGACTGAGAAATCAAATCATTTACTGATATACAAACATGGAGGAAATTTGCCACAACAAGACCAGCTCTATAGGGAATACTTCAACCTGTTCTACACACTGACCATCACAATGGGTCAACAGCAAAATAAGAACTCAGAAATTAAAGGACAGAACCTAACATCCACACTGATGCAAAAGATAAAACTAAGCAATGGACTCTCACAAAATAAGATGAATAGAACACTACTATACTTATCAATTATCTCAATAAATGTTAATGGGTTGAATTCCCCACTGAAGAGGCATTGATAGGCTGACTGGATTAAAAAACACAAGCCAGTGGGGAGGATGGGTAGAGGGAGGGCAATTAGTGGGATCACACCTATGGTGCATCTTAGCAGGGTACTGGTGAAACTTATTAAATGTAGAGTATCAATGTCTTTATACAGTGATCAAGAAAATGCCATGAAGGCTATCTCTAACAGTAC